>SEYY01006135.1:10000-17500 GCA_009176605.1 Armadillidium nasatum | reverse complement strand
ATATATATATATATATATATATATATATATATATATATATATATATATATATATATATATATATATATATATATATATATATATATATATATATATATATATATATATATATATATATATATATATATATATATATATATATATATATATATATATATATATATATATATATATATATATATATATATATATATATATATATAATATATATATATATATATATATATATATATATATATATATATATATATATATATATATATATATATATGGTGAGATAAAAAGATACATTGGGAGGGGATGGTATACCCGGAAGTGGGATGGATGGGAACGGAGTCTTCAAGGAGGGAGGAGAGAAGTGGGTGGGAAGTGGGGGCTGGGGTAGAGTTGGGAGGGGAGGGGAAATGGGGGATTAATTTATAATTTTAAATCATTGAAAGTAGCTCAGTGACGGAAAATATGACATTATTTAACAGCATTAAAAGAGAGAGAGAGAGAGAGAGAGAGAGAGAGAGAGAGAGTGAGAGAGAAAGAGAGAGAGAGTGAGAGAGAGAGAGAGAGAGAGAGAGAAAGAGAGAGAGAGAGTGAGAGATAGAGAGAGAGAGAGAGAGATGAGAGAGAGAGAAGAGGCAGAGAGAGATGAGAGAAGGAAGAGGCAGAGAGAGAGAGAGAGAGAGAATCATAAATAAATCTCACAATTATTATCATTATTATTATTGTTCTTATTATTATTATTATTATTATTATTATTATTATTATTATTATTATTATTGAGGAATTTTATTTGTCTACTGATAAATACTGACAATAATAATAATAATAATAATAATAATAATAATGATAATAATAATAATAATAATAATAATAATAATAATAATAATAATCATAGGGTATTTTGACTGTCTTTCGGGTTTTGGATTAATATACTCTTAAATATATTTGTGGGTATGGCCTTGTTAATACCCAGGGCAAATGCCCATCATGTATTTGAAGCATAACTCTCATTACTATTTGCCGTCTAGAGTTGCAATATATCATTTCCGGTAAAGGTCATGCCCACTTATGCCCGGGTATAATTCGTCATCGTAAGAGTCAGGCCCAAATTTTGTGAAGTCACTTTACAAATTATTCAGTTCCTTTTTTAACTTTAAATGTGTGATTGCAGGGAACCCTCATTCCAAAAAGTCTTACGAATCGGATTTTTAATTTGATTTAAATGTATTCATTTCGTCTCAGATTTCGACTCACACAGTTACTCATGTCATAATTCTGGCTCTGACTCTCCCTTTTAATCATGCTATGAATTCGAAACCGACTCTGACTCACACCTTTAATCATACTATGATTTCGAATCCGACTCTGATTCACACCTTTAATCATGCTATGATTTCGAGTCCGACTCTGACTCACACCTTTAATCATGCTATGATTTCGAGTCTGACTCTGACTCACACCTTTAATCATGCTATGATTTTGACTCAGACTCTGACTCACACCTTTAATCATGCTATGATTTCGAGTCCGACTCTGACTCACACCTTTAATCATGCTATGATTTCGAGTCCGACTCTGACTCACACCTTTAATCATGCTATGATTTCGACTCCGACTCTGACTCACACCTTTAATCATGCTATGATTTCGAGTCCGACTCTGATTCACACCTTTAATCATGCTATGATTTCGACTCAGACTCTAACTCACACTTTAATCATGCTATGATTTCGACTCAGACTCTGACTCTCCCTTTTAATCATGCTATGATTTCGAATCTAGACTCTGACTCACACCTTTTATCATGCTATGATTTCGAGTCCGACTCTGACTCACACCTTTAATCATGCTATGATTTCGATTCAGACTCCGACTCCAACATTTACTCATGATATTACTCATAAAATTCAACTTCCACTTCTTCCCTTGATATGACTCAGACTCCAAATCCCATTTTAACTCATAATAAGACTCCGATATCTACTCCACAAAGGCAAATGTCATGATTCCGGCTCCCACTATATATATATATATATATATATATATATATATATATATATATATATATATATATATAATATATATATATATATATATATATATATATATATATATATATATAGAGAGAGAGAGAGAGAGAGAGAGAGAGAGAGAGAGAGAGAGAGAGAGAGACAAATATTAAGGTCTGCTAACTCTCTCGCAGACCAAATACATTAAACATCAATGTTTAAAGTTTGCTATAGGGGAATCGAACCCGGGCCCTATAGCACAAAAGCATAGCGTTTTACCGCCAGCAGCGTAGTGGTAAAACGCTATGCTTTTGTGCTATAGGGCCCGGGTTCGATTCCCCTATAGCAAACTTTAAACATTGATGTTAATAATATATATAGATATATATATATATATAAATATGATTCTGGCTTCAACTTGGGAACATACCATGATTCTGACTCCAAATCCAACTCTTACTCTTACTCCAATTCCAACTCTTAACTCCAGTTTCCGTTCCGGTTCCGATTCTTATTCCAATACCAACTCCTATTTCGACTCTAACTTGAACTTCAACTTCAACTCCAATTCTGACTCCAATTCCAACTCCAACTCCAACTTTAACTCCAATTCCAACTCTAATTCTGATTCCAACTACAACTCCGACTCCGACTCTAGCTCCAATTCCAACTCCAATTCTGACTCCAACTCCAACTCCAACTCTAACTCTTCTTCCACTCCAATTCCAACTCCAATTCTGACTCCAACTCCATCTCCGACTCCGACTCCAACTCCAACACAACTCTAATTCTGAGTCCGACTCTAACTCCACCTACAATTTCAACTCCTATTCCTACTTCAACTCTAACTTCGACTCCAACTTCAAAACTTATTTTACGATGATATCAATCTGAAATACTCCCCCTACCCCCTCCCCCTCCTCAATACCCTCCTCCCCCCCTTTTATTCCCCCTCCCCTTTGATATGCCTTCTCATGTTCCAAATTATATAATTGGATATTCTGGAATCTCATTTCACATAAGAGGTATACGGAAGGGGTATGACATGACCTCTGACCCCAAAAATTTCTGTATTTTTGTCGGGGTCATTTTTAGGGGTCAAATTTGACATAAAAATTATTTTAATACATTATTTAATAACGTAAATATGTGAAATTGAGCTGATACCCTTATGCCCTGCCATACCTTCACAAATTTCCTATAATTTTCAGATTACACACATACAAACACACACACAACTATATATATATATATATATATATATATATATATATATATATATATATATATATATATATATATATATATATATATATATATATATATATATATATATATATATATATATGGTAAAGGTGGAGATTGTTTCTGAGTTTCGATTGTTAAAAAATATCGAAAATCGAAAATATCGGAGAAGCCTATCGTAAACAAGAGAGTTGTCAGAGGTACGAGGTACTATTACTAGACATAGACACAATTATTATTACTTACTTTTCTAGCAGAACCTAATTCGACTTATCATAAACCTGAACTACCGAAATTGCCGTAAAAAGAGGCCTAACCTACACAAGAATTTGCCGTAAAAGAGACCTAACGTACACAGAACGTTTGCACGACATAGTAGCCTGGGCTATTTATAGGCAGGAAAATATCGATTAAAATAAAATATCGACATAAAAAAATATCGATATAAAAAATATCGAAACTCAGAAACAATCTCCACCTAAGCCTATATATATATATATATATATATATATATATATATATATATATATATATATATATATATATATATATATATATATATATATATATATATATATATATATATAATATATATATATATATATATATATATATATAGGCTTAGGTGGAGATTGTTTCTGAGTTTCGATATTTTTTATATCGATATTTTTTATGTCGATATTTTTTTTTAATCGATATTTTATCCCTAAAAGAATTCTAGTTTGTGTTTTATTTACATTGTGGTCGGATGTGGTTCTTGTGTAGGTTAGGCCTCTTTTACGGCAACTTCTTGTGTAGGTTAGGCCTCTTTTACGGCAACTTCGGTAGTTCAGGTTATGATAAGTCGAATTAGGTTCTGCTAGAAAAGTAAGTAATAATAATGTGTGTATGTCAGTAATTGTACCTCTGGCAACTCTCTTGTTTACGATAGGCTTCTCCGATATTTTGATTTTCGATATTTTTTAACAATCGAAACTCAGAAACAAACTCCACCTTTACCATATATATATATATATATATATATATATATATATATATATATATATATATATATATATATATATATATATATATATATATATTATATATATATATATATATATAATATATATATATATATATATATAAATTGGTTTTTGGTTTTAATTAATAGCGAATAATTTAAGGTAGACCTAGAAAAAAAAGACAATCACTCATATTAAAAATATCTAAGAAAATATTTGAATATTACTTTAAACAAGCAAAAAAAATATCATTTTTCATTAAAAGTTTAGTTTTTAGTCAAAACATTTAAGCCCAAAGATGAATTTTGGCCGACATCTTTGAGAAACAAAGTTATTTAGCACTTTTATTTAGCATTATTTTATGCTCTAACATGTTTATTTAATTGTCAAATAACCAGAATATTATTTAAATTATTTGTTCAAAATTAAATTGTTAAACACTTTAAAAATATATATTTATTTAAACATAATAAAATGATATATATATATATATATATATATATATATATATATATATATATATATATATATATATATATATATATATATATATATATATATATATATATATATATATATATATATATATATATATATATATATATATATATATATATATATATATATATATATATATATATATATATATATATATATATATATATATATATATATATATATATATATATATATATATATATATATATATATATATATATATATATATATATATATATATATATATATATATATATATATATATATATATATATATATATATATATATATATATATATATATATATATATATATATATATATATATATATATATATATATATATATATATATATATATATATATATATACTAATAAATTATGAGAAGTGACATCTTGAGGTTATATTTAGAACCACAATTTAGAAATGTGACGTCATCCACACTCCTTGAATTTAGGAAAGTTTTTTTTTTTTTTAATAGAAAAGGCTTAATTGAGGTAACTTATTATTATAGTAAACTTTGATAGCTAATTAGGCAATACGTTTAGATATTAACAGCTTCAAGAACATTTATTTATACTTTAGTACCTTGTCAAGCACTCGTACTTAAGATATCTGGTCAAGTACACGTATCTAAATATCTTGTTCAAGTACTTGTACTTATTTACCTTGTCAAATTCTCAAGTATATTGTCAGTTGCTTGTGTTTAAGATACTTGGTATGTTTTAGCTTGTACGTATCTTGTCATGTACTTGTAATTTAAAGATTTTTTAAAAGTATTTCGTTCTTAAGTATTTTATCCAGTAGTAGTAGTAGTAGTAGTAGTAGTAGTAGTAGCTAAGCACTTGCATCAAAGTTCCTTGTCAAGTATTTGTACTGAAGTATCTTGTCAAGTACTCAAACTTAAGTATCTGGGTAGGTACTTGTATTTAAATATTTTGTCAAGCACTTGTTCATAAGTTGTTCAAATATTTATATTTAAGTACATTGTCAAGAACTTGTTCATAAGTACCTCGTCAAATACTTGTTTGTAAGTACATTGTCAAAAACATTGTCAAGTATTCAAACTTATATTCAATTTCTTGTCCTGTTCTTGTATAGAGTCTTGTCAAGCAATTTTTAGTACTTGTACCTAAATATCAAGTACTGAAATTTGAATATCTTGTCAAGAATGTGAGCGTAAGTTCCTTGTCAAGTATTCGCCACTTTACTAGTAACCAAGTCACATATATATATATATATATATATATATATATATATATATATATATATATATATATATATATATATATATATATATATATATATATATATATATATATATATATATATATATATATATATATATATATATATATATATATATATATATATATATATATATATATATATATATATATATTGAAAACCATTTTAAATACTGTATCTATTTGACACGGCGCTGGCGCGCTATCTCTTTTCCATAGGTACCATGTCAGGTTGTTCGAGGGTGTTAACCCCTTGGGTCGCCCTCGTAGCACAAGGAGTGCCATGCTAGAACAAAGAGTGCCATTCTAGCACAGAAGTGAAATTCTAGCATAAAGAGTGCCATTCTAGCACAAGGAGTGCCATGCTTTCGCATGAATTATGTGTGAATTTAGTAAATCCCATGTAGGCTTGTCCGTTGTGGTAACTCCTTTCCAGCCATTTCTGTTCTGTGGAACTCTCTGACATGTTTTTTCCCTGCTGCATTTGATCTTCCTTACTTTAAAGCCTCCGTCTGCGTTCACCTGAGAGATTTCAGTTAGACTGAGACGTTGGGGGGGGTTGCTTTATATTTCTGCTCCCCCATCCCCCTTCTTGAAAAGGACTCCGTTAGTGAGCGGTGGTGAGCTGAAATTTTAAAATCTCTATATAACGATTATTTTATTATCACCACTCACAGATCGGGGTATAATATTCTCTATCATTCATTTACCCTTTGGTGTCGTATAATATATATATATATATATATATATATATATATATATATATATATATATATATATATATATATATATATATATATATATATATATATATATATATATATATTATATATATATATATATATATATCCCCAAAATTTAAACTTTAAAATTCTTTTTATTTATTTTCAATTTTACTTTATAATTCGTTTTTGAAGGGAGGGGGAGAGGGGGAGGGGGGAAGGGGGGGTGGTACTGGGAGACAATCATAGGGGTTGAGGAAGTTGTAGGGGGAGAATATGGGGGTTGAAAGAGTGGGGGAAGAAGAGCGATTTAAACTTTTTTTGGAAAATTTTTGATGCGGGTTCAAAAAGTTTTTTTACTTTATTTTATTTTTTTTTTATTTATTTTTATTTTTTTATTTTTTTTATTTATTTTTTATTATAGTTATGAACATTTACGGGGCTGAGTCTTTATTGTATAGGGAATGGGCGTAGGGTAAAGGGGGTGTCTTGTGGGCTAGAGACCCTTCTCACCTTTATTTAAAACATACTTTGCACACACACACAGACATACACAAAAGAGGACTCTCTCTCTCTCTCTCTCTCTCTCTCTCTCTCTCTCTCTCTCTCTCTCTCTCTCTCTCTCTCTCTCTCTCTCTCTCTCTCTCTCTCTCTCTGGTTGTCTATTCAACCTATTTTACTTTTCTACCATTAAATATATCTTCCCTATCTTTTTTACTTCCCCCTTTTTGTCTGTTTTTCTTCCCCCCCCCTCACAAACCCCCCATCCTTATCAATGTCC
>SEYY01006134.1:20000-22500 GCA_009176605.1 Armadillidium nasatum | reverse complement strand
TATATATATATATATATATATATATATATATATATATATATATATATATATATATATATATATATATATATATATATATATATATATATATATATATATATATATATATATATATATATATATATATATATATATATATATATATATATATATATATATATATATATATATATATATATATATATATATATATATATATATATATATATATATATATATATATATATATATATATATATATATATATATATATATATATATATATATATATATATATATATATATATATATATATATATATATATATATATATATATATATATATATATATATATATATATATATATATATATATATATATATATATATATATATATATATATATATATATATATATATATTAGTGATGGATCGGATGTCATATTTTCCAATTTGCGGATGCGGATGCGGATGCGGATGCGGATGCGGATGCGGATGCGGAAGTGCGGATGCGGATGCGGATGTTGAATTTTGGAGAAGTGCGGATGCGGATGTTGAATTTTCGAAAAGTTCGGATGCGGATGTTAATTTTGATGAGGATGCGGATGCGGATGTTATATATACGTATATATATATATATATATATATATATATATATATATATATATATATATATATATATATATATATATATATATATATATATATATATATATATATATATATATATATATATATATATATATATATATATATATATATATATATATATATATATATATATATATATATATATATATATATATATATATATATATATATACATATATATATATATATATATATATATATATATATATATATATATATATATATATATATATATATATATATATATATATATATATATATATTTATATATTTTTTTTTTCACTATCACCTTTCCCACTTTCGTGAGGTGGTGCCCGCCACAATTCCCTTACAAACATAACTATTCTTACCTTTCAACGCTTTCACCACCTCCCTCCATCTCTGTCTCCACAAATCTTCTACCCTCGTCTAAACTCAAATTCTTCCATCAAAATCACTCTCACTCCATCCATCCATCTCCACTTCGGCCTTCCCCTCCCCCTACCCTTCCCTATCTACATCGGATCTACGTACCTTGCCAACCATTCTGTTCTCTTTCATTCTTCACATATGTCCAAACCATTTTAGCACATCCTCCTCCTCTCTATCAATTACACCCTTCTTCCATTTACACATCTCCCTTATTCTTTCATTTCTAATCCTATCAATCCTTCTCAATTTATATATCGCTCTCAAATCTTTCATCTCAAAGACATTGAAACTTTTTCTCGACCGATCACTTATCGTCTATGTTTCACACACATGCAATACAGAAGTTGAACACATACATTCAATTATTCTTATCTTTATTTCTTTCGAAATTTTTCCTTTCTTCCATACTTTTCTTAGGCCCCCCAATCCTTTCACTCCTTCTACCACTCTGTTCTTTATTCCTTTTTCCGTCCCACCCTTACCTTCCACCCAACATTACTAGATATTTGAATTCATTCACCTCCTCAAGTTTCCATTCTCACACTTCTACAAACCAATTCCTCCCTCCACATTTCCTCATCCCCACCTCCAATCCTCATAACTTTATTCTTCGCTGGATTGAATTTCAATCTCGTGTTTGCACATTTCCCTTCAAACTCTCTCACAAGTATTCTCATCTTTTCTCCAGATTCTGCCACCAACACATGCCGCATCATCTGCAAAAAGTAAAACATTCACTTCACATTCACCCTCCATATTTCTCAACGTAATACTCTTCCCTTCTCTCTCCATTTTTCTAAGTAAACCATTCATCAATAGATTAAATAACATGGAGATATTACAAACCCCTGTCTCAATCCCACTCCTATGCTAAACCAATCCGATAGTTCTCTCTTCACCCTCACTCTTGATCTACATTTCGCATATATATATATATATATATATATATATATATATATATATATATATATATATATATATATATATATATATATATATATATATATATATATATATATATATATATATATATATATATATATATTAGTGATGGATCGGATGTCATATTTTCTAATTTGCGGATGCGGATGCGGATGTTGATTTTTGTGCGGATGCGGATGCCATCACTATATATATATATATATATATATATATATATATATATATATATATATATATATATATATATATATATATATATATATATATATATATATATATATATATATATATATATATATATATATATATATATATATATATATATATATATATATATATATATATATATATATATATATATATATATATATATATATATATATATATATATATATATATATATATATATATATATATATATATATATATATATATATATATATATATATATATATATATATATATATATATATATATATATATATATATATATATATATATATATATATATATATAT
>SEYY01006134.1:2500-10000 GCA_009176605.1 Armadillidium nasatum | reverse complement strand
ACCTTCCTCTTCATAGTCAGTAAGAGGTATCCAAGCTTGAGGACCGGGCAGAGATACTGTGGTGTCTAAAATGTATTGATATTCTTCCTGTAATTAAAAATTGAATTGCATTTACTGAAGATATATATACATATATATATATATATATATATATATATATATATATATATATATATATATATATATATATATATATATATATATATATATATATATATATATATATATATATATATATATATATAAAGTAGGACCCGACTTTTGCATACAATGAAAGCGCCAGTGCTAGGTTGCACTTAGGGGGGAATATAGACTTACGCTTTGTCCTGAGTCTATTTTGAGGAGGAAATGGGGGGGGGGGAAACCACTCATGTTCCAATGCCCTTTACGGGACTTTTTTCTGTTTTTTTTTTTTTGTTTTTTTCTCTACTTGTGGTGTTTCGGTAGAACTTGCGAGTTTTTTTGCCGTTCTTCAGTGCCACTTGTGAATTTTTGAGTTTGGATCCCACGCTCTTTCATCAACTTTTTCTAGCTTTTCCCAGCACTTTATTGAATTTTCTAGCAACGGCATGCTACACCTTTGCTTAGACAGCGCTCACTCGGGATGAGGGGAGTGTCAGTATTAGCGACAAGTGGCTGATAGTAAGGCCTTTATGAAGTAACACCTAATATTCTCGATGTTTCTTTTTCTCGTGATCTTTCTTGGAAAGACCACATTACTTCTCTCTCTCTCTCTCTCTCTCTCTCTATATATATATATATATATATATATATATATATATATATATATATATATATATATATATATATATATATATATATATATATATATATATATATATATATATATATATATAGAGAGAGAGAGAGAGAGAGAGAGAGAGAGAGAGAGAGAGAGGATGTGTGTATCAGGTGTTTACACTGAGAATGATTGTTGAGAAATTGCGTGAGAAAAAATAGTGGAGAATGTATGCTTTATGGATTTAGAGAAGGCGTATGATAGAGTTTGTAGGAGAAGGTTGTTGGAGGTACTAAGGGAGAGGAAACTCAGAAGTATTTTATTGAATGAGATTAAATCAGTTTGTGAAAACTGTAGAGCAAGGGGGAGAGTGATAAGATAACTGACGGAATGGTTTAACGCAGGAGATTTACTGAAGCAGAAGTGTGTTGTGTCGTCGTGGTTGTTTAATTTGTTAATGGATGATGTTGTTAGGGGAATGGAGAGCGAAGGGAAGGGTGTTAGGTTGAGAATTGAGGGGTGGATGGGAGGTAAATGTCTTGTTATTTTTGGATGATGAGGTGTTAGTTGCTGAATCAAAGGAGAAGCTGAGAATGTTAGTGAAGGAGTTTGTAAGAGAATGTGCCTCTAAGTGTAAATTCAACAAAGAATAAAGTGATGAGGATTGGGGGCAGGTATGAGGAAGTATTAGGGGATGAAGGGGGGGTGTCTAGGTAGAGAAATTTCAGGAGGAGGAAGAGTTCAAATATCTAGAAATGCTGGTGAAAAGATTGAAGGGTATGTGTGTGTTTTAATGAGGATAGATAAAATCAGAAACGAAAGAATAAAAGAGATGTATGGATGGAGGAGTGGTATAATAGGTAGAACAGAAGAGGGTGTAATAAGGTGGTTTAGACATATGTGTAGAATGGATGAGAATAGGATTGTTGGAAGAGTGATGAGATCCGAGGTAGAGGGAGGAAGGAGGAGGAGGATGTATGGGGTGAGGAAAATTTGGGGGATACAGGTTTGAATGTTGACAAAGATAGGAGAGTTGAGGAGGACAGAGTAACATGGAGGGCAGTGGTGATGGGGGAAGGAGATAGGGTTTGGATATGTGCTAATGAGCGAACTGTGACGGGCAACACCTCACGATAGTGGGAAAGGTGAATGGTTATATACACACATATATATATATATATATTATATATATATATATATATATATATATATATATATATATATATATATATATATATATATATATATATATATATATATATATATATATTTATATATATATATATATATTCACCTCTGGTGGGCAAAGGCCGAAGGCCTACTAAAATTTCCACCAGAGTCAAGAGGAAAGTCAGGAACCTGGTCAAATCAAAGGTCGACATGAAAAGATACACGGCGTTTGAAGGTGTGCAAGTCATAGGAAGTGGGGAAAATAGATGAAGGGAGTGTGTTCCAGACTTTACCAGTAGAGTACATGTAAGATTGACCATAACGGTTAAGTCTTTAGTCAGAGTGCTGGATAGAGCCCTTCTCAATGGAGGAGGTATGTGACGAGAAAGTTCGGAAGAGCAGTGCCCGTTTTAATAGCAATAGTAAAGAGATAGTGACGTAACAATTCGAATGGCAGAAAGAGATTGGAGAGAATTAATGAGAGCAGGAGAGTTGATAAGATGAAAAGCCCTAGATTCCACCTTTTCCAGAAGAGCTGTGTGAGTGGAACCACCCAGATGAGTAAGGCGTACTACATACAGGGGGAACAACACCCCTATACAGAGCAAGCAACTGGGGTGGTGTGAAGAAATAGTGCAGGTGCCTCAGAACACCTATTCTCTTAGAAGCTTGTTTAGAAAGAGAGGAAATGTGATCACTCCAAGAAAGATCACGAGAAAAAGAAACACCGAGAATATTAAGGAGAGATGAAGGTTTGAGTTGCGTGTTTTCGAAGAAGACATCGTTGTTGTGTGGAAGATTGTGTCGAGTAGAGAGATGGAGGAATTGAGTTTTTGAGGAATTGAAAAAAACGACCATGTTTTCTCTGCCCCAATTTGAAATGAGAGATAGATCAGAGGTTAGTTGCTCCAAGGCCACCCTCCTTGCGTCTATTAACTGTTGCTGGGAGGGGCGTCTTTCAAAATGAAAAGAGTAATGAAGGGTGGAGTCATCAGCATAGGAGTGGATAGGTGATGAAGTAATAGAGAGAAGGTCATTAATGAAAAGCAGAAAAAGAGTTGGGTATACTACAGATCCTTGAGCAACACCACTATTAATAGATTTATAGGATGAACGGTGGCCGTCTACAACAGCTGCTATAGAACGACCAGAATGGAAATCAGAGAGAAAGTCACAGAGAGAAGGATAGATTCCGAAAGAGGGAAGTTTGGAAATCAAAGCTTTGTGCCAGACTCTATCGAAAGCTTTCGTTTTGTCCAGCGCCACAGCAAAAGATTCACCGAAATGCCGAAGAGCGGGAGATCAAGAGTCAGAGAGAAGGGAAAGAAGATCACCAGTAGAACGTTTCTTACGAAAGCCATACTGGCGATCTGAGATAAGATTTGAAGAATTGAGATGTTTCCAAATCTTCTTGATAGGATGCATTCGAAAACTTTAGAAAGAACGGAGGTTAAAGAAATAGGGCGATAGTTAGAGGTCTGAGAGTGGTCCCCCTTCTTCGGCATAGGTTGAATGAGCGCACGTTTCCAGCAAGAAGGGAAGGTTGAAGTAGAAAGACATAGACGAAATACTTTACCAAGGCAAGGTGCAAGCTCGGAAGCACAAGTTTTGAGAACCACAGGAGGAATACCATCAGGACCGTACGCCTTCTTAGTGTTTAGCTCAGAGAGAGCAGAAGTGACGTCTTTAGAAGAAATTACAATTTTAGGCATAAATGAGTTAGAGTGGGTTGAAGGAGTAGGAATAGCTCCGGAATCGTCTAAGGTTGAATTTAAGGCAAAGGTTTGAGAAAGAGTTCAGCTTTAGAGGAAGGCAAAACGGCAGTTGAACCGTCAGAAGATACTAGAGGAGGGAAAGAGGAAGAAGCAAAGTTAGAGTTGACATTTTTTGCAAAAGGTCAGAAGGGGCGAGAGGAAGATGAGCCAGAAAGATTATTGCATTTGCGACGGAGAAAAGAGTTTTTAGTATCTCGAAGAATAGATTTTGCCCGATTCCGGGATGAAATATAAGTTATGTGAGATTCTGGAGTTTGAAGACGACGGTAGTCCATGAAGGCAGCATCCCTGCTTCGGATAGCACGAGAACAAGCAGAGTTAAACCAAGGTTTATTAGGTTTAGTGGAAGGGAAAGAGTATGGAATGTACGCCTCCATGCCAGAGAGAATCACCTCAGTTATGCGTTCTGCACACTCCGAGGGACCCCTCCCACGGAAACAGTAATCATTCCATGGAAAATCAGAAACGTACGACCGCAAGTCAGAGCAGTTAGTGGCACCGAAATGCCAGAAACGTCTCCCCGCCGAGGGTGGGGGCCGTTCTTGCGGAAGACTTGAAGAGACAGGACAAGATACGGAGATAAGAGGTTGGGTGTTCTGAGGCGCCTTCAGAGTTATTTCACGACACGCCAGTTGCTTGCTCTCTATAGGGGTGTTGTTCGTCCCAGCATGGAGTACGCTTTGCGTATCTGGGGTGGTTCCAATCATACAGCTCTCTTTGAGAAGGTGGAGTCTAGGGCTTTTCTTCTCTTCAATTCTCCTGCTCTTACTAACTCTGTTAAAGTCTGGAACACACTCCCTTTATCTGTATTCTCAACTTCATTTGATTTGCATACTTTCAAACCCTGTGTATCTGGACATGTCGGCTACAATCGACCAAGATAGATTTTTCCCAAATGATGGAATTAAGAAGGTCTCCGGCCTTTTCCCGCCTGAGGATATATATATATATATATATATATATATATATATATATATATATATATATATATATATATATATATATATATATATATATATATCTATCTGGTGGGCAAAGGCCAGAGGCCTACCAATATCTACTAGAGTTGGGGAGCATTCGAAATTGGGTCTTTAATGGCTGACGTGACCCGAAACACGGCGTTTAAAAGTTGCAAGTCAAAAGAAGTTGGGAAAACAGATAAAGGGAGTGTCTTCCAGACTTTACCAGTAGAGTACATGTAAGAATGAGCATTGCGGTTAACTCTGGGGTCGGAGAGTTGGACAGAGAAAGGATCGCAGAAGACTGTGAGAAAGAGGAGAATAGAGAGAGAGAGTTCAGACGAGTTGAGTTTCAAGAGAGTTGAGAGAGAGGAGATTGTGTACAAAGAGAGATGACTCCAACAGGAGCCAAAAAAGAGAGAGAGACTGGGGTGAGCGTTGAAACTACGAAAGGCGACCTTTTCGAAAGAAGAGCTGTATGTGTGGAACCACCCCAGATATGCGAGGCATACTCCAAACAGAAACTAATACCCCTTTAGAGAGAGAAGTAATGTGATCTTTTCAAGAAAGATCACGAGAAAAAAACACCGAGAATATTGAGAACAGATGAAGGTTTGAGTTGCGTTTTTCGAAAAAGATAAAAGGAAAGTTGTTGGAAATTTGTCGAGTAGAAAGATGAGGAATTGAGTTTTTGAGGCAAAAAATATAATGGATATCATGAAATCAACGAATCCCGTTATGAAGAGTTATTATCAGTTTCAAGTTAAAAAATTAAAACCTTAAAATAAACTTCGAAAGTACAATTTTTTAAAAATTATGCATTGATACAAACAGCAGATTTGGGAACGAAGGGTGTAGCGTCTTTTTCCATGCAGATGTTTCTGGCAAGATAGTAGAAAGCAGTAGCTACTTGGAAGAAATTATCAGAGACCAATTCTGGTCGTTTTGCTGAAATATATATATATATATATATATATATATATATATATATATATATATATATATATATATATATATATATATATATATATATATATATATATATATATATATATATATATATATATATATATATATACAGTATATATATATATATATATATATATATATATATATATATATATATATATATATATATATATATATATATATATATATATATATATATATATATATATATATATATATATATATATATATATATATATATATATATATATATATATATATATATATATATATATATATATATATATATATATATATATATATATATAGATATATATATATATATATATATATATATATATATATATATATATATATATATATATATATATATATATATATATATATATATATATATATATATATATATATATATATATATATATATATATATATATATATATATATATATATATATACTATCACCTTTCCAACTTTCTCTCTCTCTCTCTCTCTCTCTCTCTCTATATATATATATATATATATATATATATATATATATATATATATATATATATATATATATATATATATATATATATATATATATATATATATATATATATATATATATATATATATATCAGAGGTGGGCATAAGCTCAAATGAAAGCGCAAAAGCGCAATTTGCGCTTTTGCGTTTGCGCTAAATTTCGAAAATGTGCGCTTTTGCATTTTGGGCTTAACAACTTTTTTAGGAGCGCAAAAACACAAATTTGCGCTCTATCTAAATAATTTGTGCTTTTGCGGAAGTTTTTTGAAAATAGCGCTTACCAATTTGCGCTTCGTTATTTTTCTTTAAAAAACATTTTTGGGCTTAACTATAAGTGGTGTCACAACTAACAAGCTAAAAAAATAACAGAATACAGTCCATACGAAAATTTTCGAATTTGAAATACCAAGTTTCTTTTGTCATTGATATCATTTTTCATCTGAAAATATTTTTTGCTTCTAGATTTTTGCTACATGACATTGTGCCTATTCACATTGTGGAGTCTGAGTTCTTTGCCGAGTTCCTGTCCAACCTGAACTCTGATTTCCACCTCCCCTCCAGAAGAAAAGTAATGAGGGATCTTGAAGTCATATGTACAATAGGGAGGCTGACTTAACCAACATTCTCAGTGAAGTCAGTTATGTGACCACAACTGCAGATAGCTGGACTGGACACAACAGGAGTTTTCTGTGCATGACAGTTCACTGGATTAATGCGAATACTTTGAAGAGAGAGAAGGCTGTCCTTGCCTGTAGAGAGTTATCTGTGTCTCAGACTAGCACAGTTCTACCCAATAATATTCCGGATATCTATCAACAATTTTGCATTCAGCATAAGGTAAGTAAAAATCAATATGAAATAATAACGTAATACTGAAAAAAATGTATAACTATAAATTAATAAGGAAACTGCTAAATTAAAAAAACTTTATCTTCAGGTTGTCTGGATTACAACAGATAACGGTGCAAATTTCTGTGCAGCCTATCGGGTGGATGCTCATGCAGAAACGGGTGACGAAGAGGAAGAAGAGCAGGTACCGATTCCAGAGATAGTGGTTACTCCTGAAGAGATTGAGCAAATTAGTGACCCAGAGGTTCTGCTGACAAAACCTCTCCAACTAGAAAATCTGCTTGAAGAACATGATGCCCTTATCCTACCTAAACATCGCCGTTGCATTTCCCACACATTAAACATCTTGGCTACTAGGGATGTTTCGAATGTTCCTCGCTGGTCCTCTGGTGCCAAGGATCCATTTAATAAGACACTTGCCAAAGCACAGGCATTGTGGAATGCTCAAAACAGGAAAACTACAACTGCTGCGAGAATCAAGAAGGAGTTGGGAACAAAGTTTATAACA
>SEYY01006133.1:37500-42341 GCA_009176605.1 Armadillidium nasatum | reverse complement strand
TTCTTTTGACTCATTACCAGTACTAATGTTGTTATAAATTTATTACATTTTTATTGGATCTCACTTTCTTTAAATAATGTATGGTTGTTAAAAAAAAGGTGGTAATACCCTTATCATATACAATGTTTTAATGATTTAACATTTGAAACTATATTTTTGTAACAATCAGGTAACAGGATTAGTATGTAATTTTATACTAGAAACATTGCAAATTAAAATTTCCAATGTTTCTTAGTGGGGGGAAGACCATATGAGATGAACTCCTCTCAAGATTTATAAAAGCTGAATTGTTTTATTTTATTGTAAATGTATTTTAATAGATTTTATAAATTGAATAGTATTTGGAAACTTTTAAAACTGGCAACTGTGGTTTTCGATTGTTGTGGTCCGAGAGAACCGCTTTTAGAATATACTTGTTATGAGACCTACAATATAATTAGTACCTAGAGAATAATTGGTATTTTTTATTACTGTGCTTTATTTAAGTGGTTTAAAATATTAGAGTATCATAAATAATATTCTCCTAATACATTAATAAACAGTGATAATTGCAGTGAGTTTTGATTGCCTTATAATTCTTATGTGTAAGGTAGTCATAGTGGGAGCTGAAATATTGAACTAGGTCATACTAAGCAAAAAGTATAATTCCAACACCTCACAGCTTCCCATATATATATATATATATATATATATATATATATATATAATAATATATATATATATATATATATATATATATATATATATATATTATATATATATATATATATATATATATATAATATATATATATATATATATATATATATAAAAAGGAAGTTTTTCTAGATCCATTAATACAGCAATATAGTGTTTGCATAGGACCCTCGTTAGCGGCCCAGATAATAAAATAGGACCGACGTCACAAGACGCGTCAGAGCCTAAATCTATTAAATATTCACACAAATAAGAAATTATTATATATATATATATATATATATATATATATATATATATATATATATATATATAATATATATATATATATATATATATATATATATATATATATATATATATTATATATATATATATATATATATATATATATAAAACGGCTCCGTAGCTCAGTCGATCGAGCACTCGCTATAGCAAGCGAGAAGTCCAGGGTTCGAGGCCTGGCCGGAGCGGGAAACGTGAGCGATTTCTCCTTGCGCTTAGCTCCGAATGACTCGGTCGTTAAACGAGTACATCAGTGGAGTGCTCTTGCCACTGATGGGAATAATCTCCGGCATCCGCGATAGGCCTGGCCCAGCCAGCGGTATCCGCCGTGGGCCCGTGTAACCCAAGGATCTTCCTCGAAAGATCCCACTGACAGGACGAAAGTCCTTCCTGGGAAATATATATATATATATATATATATATATATATATATATATATATATATATATATATATATATATATATATATATATATATATATATATATAGCTCTTCTTGAAAAAGGTGGAGTCTAGGGCTTTCGTCTTATCAACTCTCCTCTTACTAACTGCCATATATACTTCTCCCGTCGAATTGTTGCGTCACTCTCTCTATACTATCGCTATTACAACGGACATTGCTCTTCTGAACTCTCACGTCGCATACCTCCTCCATTGAGAAGGGCTCGTGCGCACGACTTTCTACACAGTATCATCCTTTCTCTGTCCAACTCTCCGACCCCAGACTTAACCGCTATGCTCACTCTTACATGTACTCTACTGGTAAAGTCTGGAACACACTCCATTTATCTGTTTTCCCAACTTCCTTTGACTTGCACACTTTTAAACGCCGTGTATCGGGTCACGTCGGCCATTAGCGATTAGATACCGAATGTTCCCCAACTCTGGTGGAATTTGGTAGGCCTCCGGCCTTTGCCCACCAGAGGAGACAAAAATAATAATAATAATAAAAACAAAAATACGTTTGCAAAAGTTGCTTAATTAAATTGAAATTTTTTAATCGTAAGTGCAAAATCGTAGTCAGTTAAGCTACAAAGAGTGAATCAGATGGTCAGCAGTTCGATTCCAGTCCGGTGAGCTCAAGAGTAAGTTTCAAACTCAACTGATGGCTCTGCCGATTTCATTTCTGACAAATTCGATGTAAGTAATAAAATTTAAATTTCAAAATCATTCAAATGTGAAATATAGTTGACGGTTAAATTGTACATATAAATTGTATACATGAGGGTTATTGTAGCAGGGAAAATATCCACAATAGGTAATTTCCTTTTATGTTCAGCTGTATATTTTTGTGAGAAATTCATGGACATTATAGGTTCTTACTGGAAATATAGTGGAATTCTGTTGGTTTTTGCAATGGTTGTAGTCTGATTTAGTCGGTTCTTACTGGAAAACATTGTCGGACATGACAAGGAATTTCTTACTGGAAATGAAAAATGTCCATATCCAAAACCTAATATGATGCAACAAAAATTTGAATTGGTTCCTACAAGGAACCTTAACTCTTTTAAATTTCTTACTGAAACTTGTAAAAAAATTTTTTTGCTGGGAACCTCTTATTCTTGACAGAAACTAAAGTTCTTGAGAATTCTGATAGCAAACCATTTTCCGTTTTCTCTTACTGTCTTTATCTTCAATTTTCAACCTAAGAAGATTGTTATTCGTATGTGTGCTACGATTTTGTTTACTCTCCTCATGTCTCTAATCTGGAATCTTCAGAATTTTCCACCTTGTACCTTGTGGCTAAAGCTCTCTTGCCATTCTACGTCTAAATTAATTTGTTCTGTTTATTTATCTAGTTTACTGACTATTTAAATTATTTTACAATCTAAACTCCAAAACAGAACAAATCTTTCTTTTCCTTTCTCAGAAATTATCATATTTGATGATTTCAGTATTCACCACACCGATGACTTTCAGATTTCATATGGCCTGTGAACGTGTCTTTCAATTCGCCATCCAAAATCCAACATTCTAGACCTTTTATTAAGCTTCTAATTCTTCTCCTTATACTGTCAAACTATATCCTCCTCTGGGTTCTTCCGATCACTTTCTTATGTCAGGATACTCTTCTATCTTTTCAAGCCTTCTGCAAGAAAGACTCCTGCTTATTTTGAGGAAACGTTTATGACGTTTCAGTGCCCAAGCTGGTCGGACTATCGGTCGTATTTCTGATTTCCTGTTGAATGATTATTGCTTCCGTGAGAGGGATTTTTATGCTTGTGCAGAGAGCGTTACAGAGGTGATTCACTGTGGCATGGATACTACATTCTATAGTTTTTCGCTTCTACTAAGCCTTATAAACCTTGGTTTTACTCTGCTTATTCTCATGCTATTTGTTGCAGGGATGCTGCCTTCAGGAACGACCGTTGTTTTCAAACTTCAGAAAATCGTGTAATTTATATTTCATCCCAAAATCGTGCAAAATCAGTTCTTGTTCTTTGTAAAACCAAAAACATATTTCTCAATACAAAATGCAATAATTTTTCTGACTCCTCTTTCAGGCAGTTTACAAAAAATAACTGACTTTGCCTGCACCTCTTTCCCTCCACTAGTATTTTCTTTCAGCACAATTGCCGTTTGAAATGATTATTGTACCCTACTGAACTTTTTGCTTAAGACTTTTACCACTAATTCAACTTCAGATGATTTCGGAGCTACACCTCCTCCTCCCCTCAACTCATTTTTGTCTAAAATTGTAATTTCTTCTAAAGTAGTCCATTTCTGCTATCTCTTGGCTTTACACTAAGAATGCGTACGGTACTGATGGTATCCCTCCTGTGATTCTCAAAATTTGTACTCTTTAGCTTGCACCCTGCTTTGACAAAATATTTAGTCTCTATCTTTCAACTTCAACCTACCCTTCTCGCTGGAAACAGGCTCTCATCCAACATGTTCCTAAAGAGAGGGACCACTACAACCCTTTAGCTATCGTCCCATTTCTTTAACCTCCGTTCTTTCTAAAGTTTCTTGCTAAGAGTTGGAGAGAACTCAAATCTTCTAATCCTATCTCTGGTCCCAGTATGGCTTTCGTAAAAAAAAGTTCTACTGGTGTTTCTCTTTCCCTTCTGTCTGACTCTTGTCCTCCTCTCTTTGGCATTTCGACCAGTAAATATTTTGGTGTCGCGCTAGACATAATGTGTTCTCACGTTTGGGAGACTCGGGTTTCTCCTTCTTTTTGATAGGGTTTAGTCTAATTCTAAAAAATTAATAAACTGTCCCCTACTTTCTGAGACGTAATGTTGCACTATCTCTATTCTATAGGTATTCCAATGGTGTTCGAGGGAACTGACCTCTTGCATTTCATCATCACTGCCTCACCCACGTAGAACAAGGGATGACTTTTTATCTCATAAATTTTGTGTAACCAATCTTGCCCACTGTGGCCTCTCTTTTTTACCCAGCCACCTCTGTTTTGTGAAATTCTGTCATCATTTGTTCTTTCTGCTGTATTTAAACTTCTTTAAATCCTCTACCTGCAAGATTTATATTAGGCTAGGGCAAGTTCCCTTTGAATTTATATTTCTGCTTGTAAGCAGTGGAAAACATACTAATATATATATATATATATATATATATATATATATATATATATATATATATATATATATATATATATATATATATATATATATATATATATATATATATATATATATATATATATATATATATATATATATATATATATATATATATATAAAATCCTGAAGGAGAAGAAAACCATCTATTAGCATCTTTATTAAGAAAGTGCATTCAAAAATACATATTAATAACGGACTGAACTCTTTTTATTTCTACCCTTAATAATTATGATTCAAAATTTAATTTAAAATATTGTTATTACGATTCACGGTTAAT
>SEYY01006133.1:2500-35000 GCA_009176605.1 Armadillidium nasatum | reverse complement strand
ATTTACAGTTATTCACTTTGTATACGATTCTGAAAAATTGTTCGCAAGATGCAACCCCTTTCTTATTATTTTTAGGTAATTATTAAATAATAGGTGTCAAGTATTTTAATGTGTTTGGATATTTTTTATGTATTTAAAAAGAAACTATTTATTTACTTAATATAAATACTTAGGTAAACCTAATACTGTTCAAAAGGTTATAATTGTATATTTTGCTATCGTTATCAAATTAATTTAGTTATCCTTATTTATTAGATATTACGTATTTAACTATATTTGTTTATCATGCTAAATCAGTTATCTTAAAACTATTTATTTATAAATACGAATTTTATTACATAAAGGTTAATTATTATATTTAGAAATAGTGAAGAAATACAGGTCAGTTTAGCAAGTAAATTTTAAGAAGCCTTGGGGACTTTTCCCCTATCAAAAGATTTACATATTTAATCCTTGAAGTTTCAAAGATTGGGATTCTCAAAGAAAGTTCCAGTCGAACTTTCTTACACTTACCGAAGGAAGTTTATTTAAACTTTTACTTGAATCCTCAGATTAGGATTCATACCATTGGAGATACCCAATTTTAGAGCGTTTTAGTTACCAAATAGTATCTTAGTTATATTACTCTAAGGAATAATGCTTACAAATCTTCCGTTGTAAAATCTTATATTTACAGTTGTAAATAGCTTGGTTTCTTTCAATGAAACTTGAAGGGAAGTTATTCTTCATAAATATTTGCAGTGTCAAATAGCTCGAGTTTTTGACACTCCAAAGAAAGTATTTGGAGTTGCGTACTTCAAAGCTAACTTAAAGAGTCCTTATTTCTTAACGTTATTCCGAATATGCCGTAAACCATTGTTGCCTTAATATATTTATCGTTACCACTTTGTTTGTTTTTTCACCTACCTCACCATATTTTATCAAAACTGTTTATTTATTTTTGCTCGCATCTAAAACTACATTATATATATATATATATATATATATATATATATATATATATATATATATATATATATATATATATATATATATATATATATATATATATATATATATATATATATATATATATATATATATATATATATATATATATATATATATATATATATATATATATGTACACGTTAATCGTAAATTAACGTCGTTAAATTTTCCATTAACGATTAACGTTTTCTTGAAAAAAAATCTTAAACAGATTTAATAACGCTTTTACATTTTCTTGTCGTTAAAGCAAGTCCGTTAATCAAAAATTTTGTAAAAAAATAAAAAAAATTAAAGCCTTTTCGGTCATATTGGTCAGAATACTTTATCTCTAAATCAGGGGTGGGGAACCTTTTAGAGGAAGTGCCGGGCAAAAATAAACTAAAAATTTCTCTTGCGGTCAAAACAAATATTAGATACTAAATTGCATCAACACATTGTCAACAATTTGCTTAAAAATGTTTTTCTTCTCACTGAATGTTCAAAAGAATATTGGATAAATATTAATAAAAGAATAAAATATATATATATATATATATATATATATATATATATATATATATATATATATATATATATATATATATATATATATATATATATATATATATATATATATATATATATATATATATATTACTTTTAGTTAGAATGGGAAGTTTGAAGTTGTTTATTTTTTTAAAGTTCTCCTATATTTGGTGGAATTGAAGTAACACCAACTCGTAGTTGATATGACATAATTTATTGTCTGTCAACCTTACTCGCAAACGATTCTTTGCTAAATTCAATTTTGGAAAAAATTGCTCACATTGATATGCTGAACCAAACATCGATGCTATTTTTAATGCATGCACTCGTAGGTTTGGAAAATGCTCCTCAGACACACATAATTTGTAAAACTCGAGTAGAGGTAAACGGTTAAATTTTGCTTTCAATGCATATCAGACTGGATTCTCTGGAGAACCATCGAACGGGACTTCAAATATACGAAACTCGAGCTCTCTCTCTTTTTTTTTTTTTTAAGTCTTGAAATCTACTTTCAAATTCATCAAGAAGATTCGAACATTAAATAGCATATTCCAATGTCACTTTGGGTGCTGGATTTCTTTTCTGTGATGTTGAAAAATGTTCTGTGTTTCCTTTTTTCGGTTGTATTATCTATAATTGCAGCATTAATTCAAAAGACTTTATTGTTGTAAGAGAAGCGATGTGATTATTTTGCATGGTTCTTTTATATATATATATATATATATATATATATATATATATATATATATATATATATATATATATATATATATATATATATATATATATATATATATATATATATATATATATATATATATATATATATATATATATATATATATATATTTTTCACACCTTGACCGCCTCTAAAGAGGCGGCCACACTTCGCTCAGAAAGCCCGCCACCGCGCCCGGCTTCCTCCACAGGTCTTCCAGAGTCGAGATATTCCAGGCTATCCTGATATGCTGAGTTGTAGGGCAAGTTAATAGAAAATGAGAGACAGTCTCCGGTGATGTCCCGCACCTGGTGCAGACGGGAAAATTGGTTTGATTCATTTGGAATTTGTATTTGTAGTGTTGGAGGTTTGGGTGATGACCGCTTCTCAGCTTGGCAAATGTTGCTTGTGTAGGAATGGGGAGGGTGTCGATTACTTTTGAGATGTTAAGGGAGGTGTGTGTTGAGAATGTTGTTGGGTTTGCGCTGCCTTAGATAGGTGTCTATAAGGGTGGTGCGGATATGTTTGATGTGGGAGACATTGTTAGGGGGAGGGGTAGGGATATTGTTAAGGATAAGTTTGTAGAAATGTGCGGGAGATGATGGAGGTTGTTTCAGTCTGTGTCTGCTTGGGTTTGAGAGGGCGGTATGGCAATAGTGTTTTTGAGTTTTGTGCGCCTGTCATTTCTAAGTGTGAAATAATGGGAAGAATTTTGATTTCATCGTGTAGGTGTTGTTACGGGGTAGTTGACGTGTATCCAGTTATTATTCACAGGGCTTGGTTCTGTGTGATTTGTAGTTTGTTTATATTTTGCTTGGAAAGTATGGGTGCAATAAAGGGGCTGAGTAGTTGATGACGGGGCGTATGAATTGTTTGTATGTTGCGATGGTTATGTGCTGACGGTTGTGTAATGTTTGCATTAGATATGATTTTTAGTGCATTAATTTACGGTTTGCGAATGAAGTGATATTTTGTATGTGTTTAGAGAATGTAAGGTGAGGATCTAATGTTATTCCCAATATCTTTGAGTATTTGTTTTGGGGGATAAAAGTTGTTTAGTAGGACTTGGGGGTGTGAGGATGATAACTGATGGTCAGTTGTAATGAGTGTAATTGAGGATTTGCTGGGAGAGCGGTCATTCTTTTTGTTGTTAACCACTCTTGTATTTGGTTAATGTATTCTTGTGTTAGATGGGAGCGGGAGGTGGGGTTTGGTGAGTTGCTGCAATGATGATGTCGTCTGCAATATGTTGCGATGTTTGTATGTAAAGACTGAGTTGTTGGTAGGTCGTATGTGAAGAAATTAAAAAGTGTGGGTGACAGTATGGCTTCTTGTGGGACTCCGGTTTTTATGTTGACCGTGCGGGATTTTTGGTTTCTGTATTGGACTTATGCAGTTCTGTCAGATAGGTAGTTGGATATCCATTTTGTGTTGTAGGGAAGTTTGACTGCAAAATTTTGTTTATGAGGGTGTATTTGGGGACAGTGTCAATGGCCATGAGTATTGTTTTGTGTGTGAGTTTTTGATTTAGACCATTGATTATTGGTTGTGTTGTGTTTTTAAGTGTTGTGGTTGTTGAATTTTTTTTCTTTTTGGGATCCATGTTGGAAACTTGGTTTGGGAACATGTGGTTGGATGATGGTTAAAATTTGTTTTTCTAGCAGTTTGGAGAGAGTGAAAAGAAGTGAAATGGGACGGTAAGAAGAAGGGTTTGTTGGGTCTTTTCCTGGTTTTAGTTTGGGTATAATTGTTGCATTTTTCCAAAGGGGAGGGATGTAGTTGAATTGTAAGGATTTGTTCAAGATGTGTGTAAGATATGTGATAGTGGAATGTGATAGGTGTTTTAAGTGAAGATTGGATATGTTATCAGGGCCTGTACCAGGGGAGTTTTTTAGATTTTTTATAGCTTGTTCGGTATTGTTTGAGGTGATTTCGTTTACAGGGTCAATGTTGTTTTTTACTTTAAGTTTCTATTTATTTTCCTATTTTGTGGATTTGTGGCATTGCATTGTGAAGTGTGTGGTTAATGTGTTTTGGGAAGTAAATGGGGTGTTAGTGTTTTGGTCTGTGATTGTTTCGTGAGTGTGAGGTGGATTATGCTTTGCACTATGTAGGGTTCTTATAGTTTTCCATACATTTAAGAGACGGATTCAGGTTCTATTTGTCCGGCAAGCTCTCTGTGAAGTGGTGTATCGACAACCTTCACAGCATATTTCATCCTGGGGTCAAGCGACGCTATTTTTGGCCCAACATGAATAGAGATATCTGCTTAAGGGTCGGGAGTGCCACTAGTGCCAGGTCTCCCAAGTGCACTGACACAAAGTATCCTGTTGAACCACTAGAAATCCCTTTACAATGAAAAGATCTACTTATGAGCTTTCCAATGGTTTATTAAATATTTCTCTAATTTTATTATAAGTTGAGATATTTAATTTTAAAAATTAGTGGTGTAAGCCAAAATTTGATTTTTATCTAAGTTTCAGATTTTTTTTTTAACACATCACCACCACTCACGGGCAGAGAGCCCTATTCAAAGAGGGGGTGTTATAGCAATGAATGAATAAGAAAAACATTACAAGTCCCACCTAACACATATTTCGTAGGTGAGCGCACAAGTATGCTTTAAAGTAATTGAAATTAAATTCGGCAAGAAACACAGAAAATGGGAGAATTCCAGAAAACAGGTGACTGGAAAGGAGACGCCAGAGTGGACAGGCCTGGAGTTGTATATACCTTTCACAAGGTCATTAGAGTCCTTGATTAACACTTTGAAAAAACTTGCAATTCTCTACTTTATATATAGAAAAGCATTCTTTTTAATAAATGAATATGGAAATATTAAAAGGAGAGGGAAATTTAAAGACATACCTGATAATTTATACAAAATACTTCCAATTAATAATTGCCAAGGATTCTGAAAGAGGTTTTCTTGGAAAAGGTTAAATGGTGATTTTGGAGGGACCCATGATGCTTTCTTCATCTTTTTTTTTGTGAGCCCTTCACTTGATATAATAAGAGATTTCGTTTTTTTCGAAAGCTTTGTTGTTTCATTTTTAATAACAGGACCTAAGAATATATATATAAGGGATGGAGTGATACCAAAATTTTTACCGATACCAATACCTAAAAAAAATACTAATACTGATACCAATTCTGAACTTTTAATTATATATATATATATATATATATATATATTATATATATATATATATATATATAATATATATATATATATATATATATATATATATATATATATATATATCTCGGATCTCAGTAAGGCTTTAGGGGCCTGTCAGCGGGGCCAGCACTCGTCTCCATCTAGGTCTGTTTAAATAATTTCATATTCCACCAACTGTTCCACTGTAGGCACCTGATGTCGCCTCACTGAATCCTAAACTGACTTCATTCATCTCTTCCTGGAGGGTCTCCCTCTCTGACTGACTTCATTCATCTCTTCCTGGGGGGTCTCCCTCTCTGTCTTCTTCCACTTGGCATCCACTCTTACCTCCCTCTAGCAGCTCTCCCTTCCAGCATCTTCCACACGTGTCCCAACCATCTCAGTATTGTTGCATCTATCTTTTGAATTTTTGGTCCAACCCCTATACTTTCTCTTGTTCTTTACACATTTTTCATGTCGGTAAAATTGCATAGGTATGTATGGTGCACTGTGTATTTATTGTGCAGTTTACAATTAAGCCTTCTAAGGAACATTTCAGTGTATTATATGCTTTGCTGTGCAATAATTAATGTAGGTGGATGTGAAATGTGTGCCTTGTCAGACTTTGAAAGTGGCAAATTGTCGGGGCTTGATTAGTGGGAGTGTGACAAAAACAGATGAATTGTTTAATGTGTAACGAGTGGCAGTATCGAAGGTGAT
This sequence comes from Armadillidium nasatum, assembly GCA_009176605.1. Taxonomy (NCBI): domain Eukaryota; kingdom Metazoa; phylum Arthropoda; class Malacostraca; order Isopoda; family Armadillidiidae; genus Armadillidium; species Armadillidium nasatum. The sequence goes on along the minus strand of SEYY01006133.1, from coordinate 28,887 downwards.
GACAGCTTACATAAAACATGAATTGTAGAAATAAGGTGATCAAATGTTTTGATACAGGAATGTAACAACATTCCATTAGAAATTCTATTATTCAAATCAGTGAAGAGGAATAATGAGCTTAACTCAAAGTTGACAAAGAGGGAACTCAAACATTTTAAAAAAAATTGTAGCAAAGCAGACAGCATAACTCAACACCTACCTAGGCAATAGTTTCGACAAAAATTGTATGACAAGAATACCACAAATTTAACATTCATAAGAATGGTTGCAATATGGAAACACTTTATAACCAAAGTCAACACTAAACTGAGAAAGAAGAGATGCCTATATCATGAAACCTGGACAACTGACTAGAAGAATGTAATATATAGTTCGATGAATCATCACTTACATTATTCCCAACAAATGGACTAGTTTATGGACTGCCTGCTTCCACAGTCAAGCATGGAGTTGGTTCCTTTATAATATGGTATGTTATTTCATGGTATTCAGCTGGCCCTATCATTCTTATCAATAATCAGATGATTGAGAATGAATATCTTGACATAATCAACTATGAAGTTCTTACTACAACCAGCATATTGCTGACAAACACTGCAATATTCAAGGATGATAATGCACTCATGCACAGAGCCAAAAAGTTTGGTCTCAGCTGAAGGAGGGCCAGAATTACGGACCAATCGGGGCTCTGGCCTGGGTTGCCTAAAATTTGTAAAGAAGTCAAAAGCACTGAAAGTTTAGGTTAAAAAAAATTGGATATAATTTTAATTGAGATATATTTAATTTATAATTAAATAAATCTCAATTAAAATTCTACCTATAAGTAAGGGAGGAGTAAAATAGCAAATATTCACTTAAATTAATGATCATATGCATTTTCTCTGGGGGGAAAAAAAAAATCAGAAAATTACTGATTTTGAATAATAAAAATTTGAAAAACTACAAAAAAAATTTTGATTTTTTTTTCTGATTCACAGTATTGATTCAACAGGTTTACTTGGGTAAGATCTTAGTTAAAGTTTGAAAAAATGTAAGATATAAAATTATCAATATAACTTGTATTTATACATATTGCTATTTTATAGCAATGTATAAAATTTGTATCATTTAGCTACATTTTAAAATTATTTTGTTTATACTTTCAGCCACTATGGCTAAAAGATCAGCTTCAGCAGTATGGGATATTTTACAATGTTTCAAGATAGGCCCCAAATACCTAAATGTAACATCTGAAGCCAGGAAATTACAAGAGGACCTCCGGGTACCCCAAGAAAATTTTTTCAACCAAATCTTTATGGGGCCATCTAAAATCAAAACACAAAGATGAACATTCACTAGCGGAAGAAAAGCGGTCAAAAGAAACAGAAAATATTAAAAAAGCAAGAAGAAAAATCTTAATTTTCTTATATTTTGCTTGATTTACTGCACCATTAATAAGTATAATTTGCAGCTTTAACTCCAACAGGCAAACCCGTTTTCCCTCATTTTTAGCCAGGGTCAGTAAAAATGGCAGGGGTTGGCTGGGGCCCCAGTGGGTCCATAACCAGAATATCTTCCCTGGTCAGCACAATCACCAGACCTCAACATAATTGAAATATTTTGAGGATTTCTAAAACAGAGTTAGGTACAGATTTCCTCCTCCAACATCACTGAAGCAACTGGCAGATGTTTTGATACAGAAATGTAACAACATTTCATTAGAAATTATTCAAACACTCTATGCATCTATTCCATGAAGAATTGCAGCTGCTATAAAGGCAAATGGTGGCCCAACACCTTATTAATGAATAAATGATCCAAACATTTCATGCGTTCATTAATATTATAATAATATTTATTAAAATTAGTTATATGTAATTCTACACCATGAAATAATAATATATTAGGAAAAGTTCTCATGAATTTCAATGGATTTGTCCAGGTCATTACAAATAGAAGTGGGCCTTCTTTCCATGGCTGCCAGAGGCAGGGAACCCTCTCAGTTCTGATTTTTCTTCCCATGAAGAGGTAATATAATCTTCTCACCATAATATTTATTATTATTATTATTATAATATATATATATATATATATATATATATATATATATATATATATATATATATATATATATATATATATATATATATATATATATATATATATATATATATATATATATATATCAGGGTTGGTGATTTTTTTTGATTTTTTTTAAAAAAATCAAAAAATCAAATAAATTTTTTTGATTTTTTTGATTTTTTTGATTTTTTTTTTTTAAAAAATAAAAAAAAAAAAAAAAAAAAAAACATTTTTTTTTTATTTGTTTTATTTTGTCATATTTTTTGATACATAATGATATAACAGATATATTAGTTCCTTCTTACTGTGTTAAAAAACTTTAAAGTAGTTTATATATTAGAAATATAACTTCCTTAATATTTGGTTCAAGATTTCATATAGGGTAATACAAGAATCTGATCTTCATTAATATAATTTATCCAATATAGAACTGTTAGAGTTTAGAATTCCTAATATATATTCAATCAAATCTTCAACAAAATTTTATTGAGCTTTAATCTAATGCAATTTGAGGTTATAGACAAAAGAGAAAACAGAAAAGACAATTCTTTTTAATTTTCAACATTTAAATTTTTATACAACATTATAAGAAAACAATATTCCTCTATATAAATTATAAAGAAAGAAAATTTAAGCACTTATGATGCATAATCATTAATCCATAAATTAAATACATAACTTAAATATATATATATATATATATATATATATATATATATATATATATATATATATATATATATATATATTATATATATTATATATATATATATATATATATATATATATATATATATATTTTGCAAGTTATGTATTTAATTTATGGATTAATGATTATGCATCAAAAGTGCTTAAAATTTTTTCTTTTATAATTTATATAGAGGAATATTGTTTTCTTATAATGTTGTATAAAAATTTAAATGGTTGAAAACTAAAAGGAATTGTCTTTTCTGTTTTCTCTTTTGTCTATAACCTCAAATTGCATTAGATTAAAGCTCAATAAAATTTTGTTGAAGATTTGATTGAATATATATTAGGAATTCTAAACTCTAACAGTTCTATATTGGATAAATTATATTAATGAAGATCAGATTCTTGTATTACCCTATATGAAATCTTGAACCAAATATTAAGGAAGTTATATTTCTAATATATAAACTACTTTAAAGTTTTTTAACACAGTAAGAAGGAACTAATATATCTGTTATATCATTATGTATCAAAAAATATGACAAAATAAAACAAATAAAAAAAAAAAAAGTTTTATTATTTTTTAAAAAAATCAAAAAAATCAAAAAATCAAAAAAATCAAAAAAATCAAAAAAATCATGATTTTTTCATAAAAAAATCAATTGATTTAATCAACTGATTAAATCAATTTGATTTAATCAACTGATTAAATCAATTTGATTTAATCAATGCCAACCCTGATATATATATATATATATATATATATATATATATATATATATATATATATATATATATATATATATATATATATATATATATATATATATATATATATATATATATATATATATATATATATATATATATATATTTAATGAAAGACTTACTTTTCTTTCTTTTTGTTTCTGATTTAATTAAAGATTTACGTTTTGCAAGTTTTGGAGTTTTGTTGAAGGCAATTGCAGAGTCAGATTTTCTTTTCTCTCCTCTTTGGTTTGAAATGAGAGAAACACGAGTAAATCGAAAGAGATCTAAATTAACATCAAAATTATGTTCTTCGCAGTGAGTTTGCACTTCTTTTTTAGAACGAAGCTTCTTTCCTATTGGACTGATTTTAAAAAAATATATTAATATATATATATATTATATTATATATATTATATATATATATATATATATATATATATATATATATATATATATATATATATATTATATATATTATATATATTATATATATATAGGGACCGACCGGGCTGGAATTTTGCCGGGCTATTTTGCCGGAGCCGGGGTTCTGGCCGGGGTTGCCTAAAATTTGTAAAGAGGTCAAAAGCACTAAAATTTTAGGTTAAAACAATTATATATAAAGTTAATTAAGGTTTATTTAATTATAAGAAAGGCGTAGAATAGCCAACATTCATTTAAATTAATGATTATATGCATTTTCTCCGGAAAAATGTCAGAAAATTACAGATTTTGTATAATAAAAAGTCCAAAAATTAAAAAAAAAAAAATTTTTTTGATTCATAAAAGTGATTCAACAGCTTTACCTATAAGCCCACAAAGTAAAGTTTGAAAAAATGTAAAATATAAAATTATCAATATAACCTATATTTATACATATCATTGTTATATCATTGCTATGTATCAAACTTGAATCAATTAGCTACATTATTTAAAAATTATTATTTTTTTTTATACTTTCAATCAATATGGTTAAAATATCAGCTTCAGCAGTATGGAAGTACTTTACAATGTTTCAGGATAGGCTCGAATTAGCTAACTGTAACATCTGCAGTCAGAAAATTAGAAGAGAACCTCCGGGTGGTACAAGTAAAAGATTTTCAACCAAATCTTTATGGGGGCATAAAATCAAAACACAAAAATGAACATTTACCTTTGTTTGCATCATTCTAGGTTTCAACCCTTTTTTCATCATCATTATTTTCCTTCTCACAGCCTCACTTATTGTCTCATTTCACCACAGTGTGTGTCTCTTTCTAGTTCCTCCAACCCATCCCCTTCCCAACACTTCCACTGGCACACTCCCAAAATGCCATTCTGTAGTAATTTCTCAAAATCTCCATCCTCTCGAACATTACTCAGATAATTTCCCCATTTTCAGCTTATATATTCACTTTCCCTCTCCTAATCTTTCAACAAGTCTACTTTAATCACTTCTCTTTTCTTTTTTCTGTATCCTCACCATTCTCATTTTCACTTCTGTGAGTAACAGCTTGAGAAAAATGTAATTATTGACAAAGTGACTCAGTAGAGCAGCACTTATCTTATGATTCAATGCCTTTTGGAACTAAAGGACTCTCTCTAATTAATATGGCTCTTCCTTTAATGATTAAATTTCAATGGAGTGAAGTTGAACAACTAAAAGTAATATTTTGTGGGAGATAGTTACTAAAAAAATTTACAAATAGTGCATAAAATATCTAGTTCATTTTACATTATTTTATTGCTATCTCAACTTAATAATATTATTGCAAAGGCTACTGAACTACAAGGCTTCATTGCTAGAATGAAGAAAGAAGGTATGAAGAGTTTTGTAGAAAGATTTGGAAGGTTGTATGAGGGTATGAAACAGCAGGAGGAGGATCAATTTCAGAAAATATTCAAGGATATTTTCTTCTTGAAAGAACTGGAATAGAGGAAGGAAGGAAGGAAGGAAGGAAGGAAGAAAAAAAAAAAAAAAAAAACTGATTTGGTTGTTTGTGGAAAAGAGGATAAAGTGAGTAGCAGAAAGATTTAACATACAATTGAAAGACACTACTACACAAAGCACTTGAAACAATGGAGTTTAGTGAAAAAAATTATAGAACTAATTAAGGATTCTATTTAGGAAATTAAGAGAAAGCAAGGGGCATTTGCTCAAGTTGGGCCATTGCGGTGAAAAACTTTATTCATCAGAGGAATTTTTTTTTTTACACATCACCACTACTCACGGGCAAAGCCCTATATATATATATATATATATATATATATATATATATATATATATATTATATATATATATATATATATATATATATATATATATATATATATATATATATATATATATATATGTGTTATGTGTGTGTGTGTGTGTGTGGTGTGGATGATTCTGGTGTTAGGGCAACATATACTTTTATAATCAGTGTTTAAGTAGATGAGCCTATTTTGCCTCTAATACTGATCTTCTTTTGACAGGAACATTGTCTCAAACTTTAGTTGCTTCTCAACAAATTTAATAAAATTTGTAATATATTATTATTAAATTGTTTTTAACTTTTTTCAAATTTCAAAATAAAATATGAAAATAATTATTGACAAAAGGTTTTATCTTTCTTGAAGGCTGATTTCAACAAAATTGAACAATTTAAATGGAAGCAATGTTAGTGTACCAACAATGATTAATTGCAAAAAGCCATCAGCCTTGGAAAATAGGTAATGAAAAGATAATTAGGGAGAATCTAGTGGCCATGCATAAAGCAAGGGAGGTTCACATGAAACAGGAAGCGAGTGAAAAAATGAGAAGGGCTTTATTGAGAGAGAGAGAGAGAGAGAGAGAGAGAGAGAGAGAAAAAAAATAGTTAGAGAACAAAATGGGAGATGCTGTGATTGGGAACGTTTATTATAAAAGGGAGAATGAAAAAAGAATGGAGGGGATCAAAAAAAGATAATTAAAGTTGATGGAAAGGCAGTAGTAGTCAAACAAGGAGGATCAATTAGGAATGTTTATAGAATACATATGACCAGGATAAAAAAAAAAAAAAAAAGCCAAAGAAAAAGATACAAGTGTAATAATTGGATTTTATAAGTATGATTAAATCTGACAGAAACGAATGAGCTATAGAATCTTTAGCAGAGAATCCCTTGCTTTGGTTATGACAATTAAGAAATTTCAGCATATTGTAGGAGAGAAGATAAATGTTTTGTGACACCCTTTTAGTAACAGTCTCTTAAAAAAAAAAAAAAGGACTGATGCTAATCACTTGTTAGCAAGGTAGCAGCACTACCTAACTTTTCTCATCTCACTAAAATTTCATCATACATCATATTAAATATGAGGAAAATATTCTAGCAAATTTTCTGAGTAGGAACCTTGCTCAAAAGCTGTCTTAATGTTCTTCAAGTTTCCCTAATCTTTTAACTTTTGAACACAATGTAGATGAAGTACCAGCAACAATCCCTTCTCATTCCAACTTGGGAGGCAAGCAACTGACCTTCCTGAAGCACCCTGCGATGATGCAATTTTACATTTTTACACCAGAGCTTTCACACCTGCAGGATTCTTTAATAAATGGTAACTGCTATTCACTGGAATCTATCTCATTTTCAGCCAATAAGGTATTTAAATTTCAGCCCAAAATTGACTACAATGAAGGGCAGGCAGCACAAGAGACTGATATACAACTTCAGAACTACTCAAATAAGAAAGAAAATACTAAACAAAGTAATGCTAGTATTATAAGAATGACTTGCCCTCCTAGGTAGTTGATAAATATTCCACTGTCACCTTGTCTTTCTTCCAGAATTTTTCATATTTCCTGTTATCTCTTATTCCCATTCCTCAGGGCATTTCAGTATTAAGAAAACTTTGGTACTTCTTAGAAAGTACCTTGTATGGAAGGATATGCTTAAATATATGAGGGGCTGGGCGTAGACGGGGGCTTTCTATTACCTTTGCTAACGTTCGTGGCCTTCGATCTAATCTCGCGTCTGTTGAACACTACCTCACTGCCTCTCGTCCTAACCTTTTGCTTCTGTCTGAGACCCAGCTGGACAGGGATTCTTTCTCTAGCAATCTTAATGTCTCTAACTACAACTTTTTTCACAATTTCCGTCTAAATGGTGGAGTCTGTGCCTATATTAACATTAACACTCCTGTGACACGTCTCGTAAATCTAGAATCTCCTAATTTCAATGTTTTATAGCTTAAAATCTGTCTTCCTACTACTACAATTATCTTGTGCTTCTGCTACTGCTCCCCTAATGGAACAGATTTTCCTGTTTTTTTTTTTTCAATATCTTACTACTACTCACGAGACTATCCCTTCTTTTCATCCAAATGCTGAAGTCCTCTATTTAGGGGATTTCAACATACACCACACTGAGTGATTGGGCTCCTCTCACACTGATACAGGTGGGAAGGAGGCCAAATCATTCAGCATTCTTAACAATCTGGAGCAGTTGATTAGGGAACCAACACACATTCCAGATCGTCTTAACCAATTCTTGAATACACTTGATTTATGCTTCACCACTACTCCTTACTAGTTATAAATACACCATTTTCCCTCCTATTGGTAACTCTGACCATAATCTTATAGCTCTTAGTTATAATGCTTTCTCTCCAACAGCTCCACCATGCCCTAAACGTACTTTCTGGCACTTTAATCGGGCTAATTGGGGGGGAATGCGCCGCTTCTTTGCCAACTATCATTGGAGTGAATCTTGCTTTGTCTCGGGGGACACTTCTGTCTCTGCTGAAAAGGTAGGGGCCGTAATCCTTGACGGGATGGGCAGATTCATTCCATCTTCAACTAAATCTTTTTCTCCTCAAAATCCTTGATTCAATGGCAATTGTTCTCTTGCCCTTTGGGAGAGAGACAATGCTTATCGTGAATGGAAAAACTCTCTTCTCCAATCACTCTTGCTAATTTTCATTCGGCTTGGAATCGTTGCAGGGATGTTCTTTGACAGACTAAGCGTACTTTCATAAAAAGGAAGTGCGCTGACCTCCATGGCTCTCCTACTGATAAAAATTTCTTGCCTCTTGTCAAAAATATCTCTAACAACTTCTGTAAATCTGTCTTTCCTCCTCTTATTCGCTCTGATGGTTCTGTAGCTAATACTCCTTCTGAAAAGGCTAATCTCTTCAGCCTCCTTTTTTCATCTAATTCTACCCTGCTCGATTCAGGCATCCCTCCTCCTCCTACTCTTTCTCCTTTCAGGTGTCCCATGTCTGTACCTGTAATTACTCATGATCGGGTGCATGGGATCCTGAAATCTATGAACGTCAGGAAGGCCAGCGACCCGGATGGCATTCCCCCTCGCGTTCTGAGGGAGTGTGCTTCCGAGTTAGCGCCTGTCCTCGTTCAGCTCTACTCTCTATGCCTTAATACTAATACTTTTCCTCAATGCTGGAAGCGTGCATTTGTTCAGCCGATCCCGAAAAAAGGTAGTCACTCTGACCATTCTAACTACTGACCTATAGCTCTCACTTGTGTTCTGTCTAAAATTTTTGAAACTTTCCTCAACTCTCATTTCCTGGATCATTTGGAGTCTCATTCTCTTCTCTCTGATCACCAGTATGGCTTTCGACGCTCGAGGTCAACTGGTGACATACTCTCCTATCTCACTGATATATGGTCTTCTGCCCTTAGGGACTTTGGGGAGTCTTGTGTGGTGGCGCTTGACATATCCAAGGCTTTTGATCGGGTATGGCATGCGTCGCTGCTCTCCAAGCTCCCTTGCTTTGGGTTTCCTCCTCCTCTTTGCTTACTCTTGTCTAGTTTTCTCTCAAATCGTTCCATTTCGGCACTGGTAGATGGAGCAACCTCTTCCTCCTTTTCTGTCAACTGTGGTGCTGTGGTGTTCCTCAGGGCTCTGTTTTATCTCCAACTTTATTCTTACTTTTCATTAATGATTCTCAACTGCACTTCTAACTCTGTTCACTCTTATGCTGATGACTCAACTCTACATTCTTCTACTCATTTCATATCTGCTCCCTCTTTTGCTTCTAGAGTTGCTTCTTGTCTTCAACTATCTGATTCTATTCTTGCCGATCTGGACGAAGTACATACTCCACAATTTAGTCAGAAATTATGAAAAAAGTTCTAGTTAGAGATATTAAGATTGATAGAGAAAGAATCCATGTCTGGCTGGGTCTCAGAAAGAAGCAAAAGGTTAGGACAAGAGTTAGCAAGGTAATGTTCAACAGATGCAAAATTAGGTCTGATGCCACAAATGTTAGCAAAGGTAATAGAAAGCCCCAGTCTAAGCCCAACCCCACAATCACTCAAATGGGGCATTCAAAGAAACACAAAAACTAACTAACAAAATGTAGTATTAAAAAATTAAAACTATTAAAATTAATATAAAAACTAAGATTAAGACAAAAAAAAATGGTATAAGTTTCATTAATGTTAGAACAATACTTATCTTAAAAAAAGATGATCACTTCTGTCAGTAAAAACTTCCTAAAATTAATTAGTAACACTAAAAGATTAAAACACTATACACATTAGAGAAAATTAAAGTAGAACAACACATTTAAAACTAAAAAAGAAAAAAAAAACTACACAAGAAAAAACACACGCATACACTAAACTAGAGCACCAACACAACACAACCTTCCACTAAGAGACCTAAACTATTGAAATAATAATAATACATTATTATAACTTAAAAAGAGAAAACAGTCATGAATAAAAGTTTTAACGTAAGAAATAAATTAAAGAAAAATTAAATTAAGTTTATCAAGTCATTAAAATAGAATTAAATTATAGAAAATTAATAATTAAGTTCAACTTTATTTGTATAAAGAAGAAGGAAAAAGTTTAGAGCATACTTTAACGAAAAAGAATAATAAAGAGTACACTTATTCATTTAGGGAAATAGATTAAGAATAAAAGTAATATTTTTTGTCAGTTTTATTTTCAAGGACCCAGTTTGGGAACACAAGACCAGATTCCACCAAGAGTCAAGGATCCAATCCAATTTTGGAGTCGACCACCAAACATACCACTCTTGAGAGCCAAAGTTATTGGGTTTGTCTTGAATCTTGCCCTAAAGGTCAGAAGATGCCAAATTACAATTTGTCCTTGGAGGAGATTGTGTTGTAACCAAGAGGGGGAAAAGCTTATTGGTCTTGAAAAAAAAAATAAACTTCTTCCAAAGAATTGAAAAATCCAAATCCAAAAAGAAGTCCAAATTATTGAAAAAGATAGTTACCTCTAAGGTATGACTTATTTTATTTATTAGTAGATTTCATAAATTACATAATTATTGCCCAGTTCAATTGGGTGGAAATCATCTGGAAATATCCTTGCTTTTAAAGTGAGGGAATCAAAAAAGAAAGTATTAATGTTTAATATTAATTTCGTAATTCATATTCTTATTATTGTTTTTTTAGTATTTATTCCAGGAATTATCATTATTTATATTAACCTCAGTTGGTAAATATTAGTTATTGTTATTATTAATTTAATACTTCAAAATTTAATAATTTGTTTTTGAATATTATATTTTTGGTTAGGATTAGCATTTACATTGGTATAGTCCATAGTGTTTAATAAAAAAAAAAAAAAAATATATGTATATCATTGCTATAATTGAAAAATTGAATAAATTGGGTAGGTGAGGCCTCTTTATTTAATTGTTAAGTATGTTTATGTTTGTTTAAAAAAATGTATATGTAAATAAATGATTTTCCGATATATTTTTGTCCTTAAAGTATTTGCTTTTTGTGAATAGGTTCACATGGTAGATTTAATAAAATACACAGTTCTTCGATGAGTATTTCTTTTAAGATTCTCCCCAACTTTGGAAGAATTATTAGTAATTTTCTGATTCTTTTGCCCAGCAGCATGGTGAGTCAACTTTGAAGATGGAAAGAAAAGACAGTTAATAACCGTGAGGACCACAAATGTAGTCTTACGAGTTTATCTAAACCACCGATAAGACCTTATGAAAGTGAGAGCCTCAGCCTGGAAGGCTTGATTGGAATCGGCTGTCACTTCTTTGCAAGTAATAGTAAAAAAAACTCTAAACTCTTACAATATATATATATATATATATATATATATATATATATATAATATATATATATATATATATATATATATATATATATATATATATTTTAGGGATGGAGCGATACCAAAATTTTTACCAATACCTAAAAATATGCCGATACTTGCCGATACCGATACAGTATCGGAAAATATGCCGATACTTCACTCCATCCCTAATATATATATATATAATAAAAAAAAAAATTTATTAGCTCACCTGAAGTAATAAACATCAAACTTCCCTGCTGATAAACCTCCTTGCCTTTGAACAACTTGACGCCTCCAACCTTCTGGTACCTCAATTTTATACTCATCTTCAACTATAAAAACATTTTTGGGATAGAATATAAATTTAGTAAATGTCAAAAAATGAAATATTTGAAAAGAAATAACTCTTTCAGAATATAATTAATTACAAAGTTGAAGTTAACATTAGTTTCAGTTTTAACACTGAGGGTGATGTTATTCAAAGAATAATCACAACTGCTATTTTTTTTATTTGAAAAACTTAAAAAGTCTTACCTATTTTAGACTGAACTCTCTTAGTTGTAACATGCTCCTTTTCATTGATATTTACAGAATCTAAAGTACTCATTTTTTTAATGTAAAATTTTACTGTTTTCAAATACTGATAGAGGATAATAGAAATAATTTTAAGAATTAGTATTATAGTTTTGAAAAAAATAATTTCACTTCTAAAGATGAAATGATTATGGATATACACAATATCAAGCCAAAATTAAAGTAAATTATTAATGCTTATAGTGACTGATTCTGGGTAATCCTACTTGTATGGGGTATCTAAAATCAACACAAAGATGAAAATTCACTAGCAGAAGAGCAGTAAAAAAAAAAAAAAATAAAAAAAGAAAATATTGAAAAAATGAGAAATCTTAATTTTCTTTTGTTTGATTTAATCCACCATTAATATATAATTTGCCATTTTAACCCTGGCAGGTAAACCCCAGTTTTCCCTGATTTTGAGCAAGGGCCGAAGATCAGTAAAAATGGCCATGGTTGGCTGGGGCCAGGATCAGTCCATAGTCTTTATATTAAAAAAAAAAAAAAATTTGTAGTATTATGGGTTACCTAACAATTAAAATTATTCCAAAACTACCCATTTCTAAAACCTAAAATTGTTAAATCTAACAAACTACTTTGCCTTCCCCTAATCTGGACTTGAATGGTAAATCTATACTAACAGCCAGAAAATAGACCTAACTTAGCAAATGATGGTTCCCTCAGAACTTTGTATTAATTACACTTTAAAAATTTTTTTTTTTCTAAAATGTTACTTCTCCATATGCAACATTCCAATATTATAATTATTTGCTGGTGAAAATAGTTGCTAATTTAATTAAATGATAAAAATAAATAAATAAAGATACTAAAATATACTTTTAAGTATCTCAAATATCTAGCAACATGTGTGCTTATGAATAAAATTGAAAAAGTATGAAACTATAAACTGTTGCTGTAAGGTACTCGTAATTTTTTTAAAATCTATATTTTTTGTGGTTATTCTCTGGCTATTTCCCTATAAGGAGTAGGTAAGTTTGGTGTAATCAGCCTAATTATATTTTATAACATTTCTTAATACAGGTATACCTCACATAGTTTGGTTTCAATCAGTGCACTTCCATTATAGTACAGATTATTAATTTTAAAAACAGTAAATTTTTTATAATAAGTGTGAACATACTTAAAAATTATGATCACCCTTTTTTTATATGAAGAGGCCAAGGAAGATACCAGTGCACACCTCATTAGTACATTTTTTAGTAATAAAAAATGAAATCTTTAAATATTTTTTGTTCCATATTATATTAAAAAAAGCTTTTAAATTTATTTGTAGTTTTATTATTCATTTCAAGCATGGAAATCATCATTAATACAGACATTGATAATTGAAAAAATGCTGATAAAAATTTTTTTTTGGAACCAATTACCATTTTTCCAATAGCTTACATTCTTTGAATAGTAAGATTTCAAACAATAAGGAAGTTGCCAGAACCAATTAGCTGTAAAATGTGAGGTATATCTGTGTATCAAAACTACGATACTAATTGATTTGAAATAAAAAATTTTTGGTTGAGCTGCAGAAAATGATTTTGTAAAGTTAAAAAAAAATTTTTTTTTTTTTTAAATTAAGAGAAATAATTACCATTTAACAAATTGTTCAACTTCAATAGTGTTTTTATTATCTTTGGCTAGCACTAACAAGTTGCTGCATCAGCTTTGTAGAGAAAATTTTTGGAGCTAAAAGGACATTTTTTTTTAAATATGCTAAACTACAAATAAATAATATGAAATAAAGTGAATTACATAAATTGAAGTGATAAAAGTATTTTTTACTATATTTACATATTTTGTTACGTAACAATAGTAAAGACATAGGAACATAGGAACATAGGAAAATAGAGACAGTTAGAAGCCACAAGGGCCTATCGAGACTGTCCCAGTCCAAACAAATAATAACAATAACAATACTAATACATGCACGAAAGACTAGGTCTATCCCATCCTAGTTATCAGTTCTTTCATGCATAATCATGCATAGATAAAAGTAAAACTAAACCCCATTACACATGCAATACTCAATGAACCATTACCCACTACAAAAACTGCCGTTAGGCTTAGTCATAGGTTGATCTGTTGATCCAAAAATTCATATATACCCGCCAATTTGGCTTAGTCAGATTATTCTATATAATACCCAAACCATCCATATATCTATCTAGCCCCTTTTTAAATTTGACAAGAGAATCACAGTCAACAATCTCTTCTGGCAAGTCATTCCAAAAATTAACAACTCTATTACTGAAACAGTATTTTCTTAGATCGAGATGGCATGGCTTCTTTTTAATTTTCTTATATGTCCTCTAGTTACTCTTCCATGGTCCACTATAAAGTATTTTTCAATCTCTGTATTACTGTCAGATGCAAATATTTTGTAAACTTGTATCATATCCCCTCTAAGAAATCTCCTTTCAACTGAGAACATTCCTAACTCCTTCAACCTCTCTTCATAGCTCTTATTTTCAAAGCCAGAAATCATCCTTGTTGCTCGACTTTGTACTCTCTCCAGCATATCTATGTCTTTTCTTAAATGAGGAGCCCAAACTTGTGCACAATACTCTAATGCTGGCCTGACATAGCTATTATATAGTTTGCTGATAACCTCTTTGCTCTTGTAAACTACATTGCGGTTAATTATACCAAACATCTTATTAGCTTTATTCCTTGCTTCCAAACATTGATCACCCACCTTCAGATTACTGCTAATTATCACACCTAAATCCTTTTCTTGGTCCACAGTCTCAAGCCACTCCCCATTCATTTCATAATTAAATCCTTCATTTGAGTAACCTACATGAAGAACTTTACATTTTTTACTATTAAAGTTCATTTGCCACCTCTCTGCCCAACCAAAAAGTCAATCTAGATCACCTTGAAGCTTTATGCATCCATCATTATTCCTTACTGAGGTAACCACTTTGGTATCATCTGCAAACTTAGAAACCTTACATTTAAGACCTTTGTCTAAATCATTTATATATATAAGGAACAAAAGTGGTCCCAGCACAGAACCTTGTGGTACCCCACTCTTCACCGTTTCCCATAATGACTTATTACCATTAAGTAATACACACTGCCTTCTGTTCTTTAACCACTCTTTAATCCAATTGTGTACCATTCCATCTATACCATACTGTGACAACTTTTGCATCAGCCTAACATGGGGTACCTTATCAAAAGCCTTGCTAAAGTCTAAATATATGACATCAACTGGATCACCCCTGTCTATACATTCAGTAATATATTCCATAAATTCTAGTAGATTTGTCTGACATGATCTACCCTTTCTAAAGCCATGCTGGGAGTTATATAGTATCTTGTTATCATCTAAATGTTTCTCTATATGATTTTTCAGTAACTTTTCCAAAATTTTCACAACCAGAGATGTTAAACTAACTGGCCTATAGTTCCCTAAATCTTCCTTACTACCTTTTTTAAAATATGGGCACCACATATGCTGTTTTCCAGTCCTCAGGTACCTCTCCAAAAGCAATAGATCGCTTAAAAATCAAATACAGTGCCTTTGCAATACTGCTACTCCCCTCTTTTAGAATTCTACCATACACACCATCCGGACCCGCTGCCTTATTTGGGTCAATATGTTCTAGTAAGGATGCGATTTCATTTAACTCAATTTGAAATGTTGTACACCTATTCATTACATGTATACTAGAACTATTACTCTCTAAACTGCTATCCAACCTTTCCTCAGTAAACACTGATGCAAAATAAGTGTTGAAAATATTAACCAATTCCTTATCTGAACTTACTAAATTCCCATCAATTTTAATTGGGCCAATTTTCTTATCCTTGCTTTTAAATTTATAAAAGCTAAAAAACTTTTTCAGGTCTTTATTACTGTTCCTTGCCAAATTAATTTCTGCCATTCTCTTTGCTCTTCTTATTGACTGGTTAAGTTCATTCCTAATTCTCTTATAATGTTCCAAATCTTCCCCCCTTCTCCTACCTTTGAACATTTTAAAACATCTACGCTTTTCACTGATTTTCTCTTTTATCTCTCTACTCCACCAATTAGGTTTTCTATTTGCCACCCTAATGGATTTATCTTTAAAACACACAGACAGAATTGTAGCCAATATTTGCTTGAAGTATTCCCACATGATGAAACAATTTTGACCATTAAACTCCTTATCCCAGTCAATTTCACCGATTTTTTCCATCAGGGTCAAACCACTAGTCCACATTAGCTGAAAACTTAACTGAATAATCTTAGCCCTAATTTTTTTCATTAGTGGGAACAGATTTTTTATATCACGTCTAGGAAAAAAGTTATAAGCACTTGAAAAAAATTTGCAAAAAATAGCACACTTCTGGAGAAAAGTTTTTTTAAAAATGCTACCTACTAATTTATTTTTATTTTTGGTTATTATTTAGAGGAGAGAGAGAGGGCTACAAATTTATTTAGTATATTATTAAATGCTATTTGTTTGAAGCGATATATAGCCTCTCAAACTGGGAATTTTTTTAAAAGTTGGCTAGTTTTTAATAGTCTGAGCACGTAACATTTTTTTTATAACTGGAAACAGAAGACTTTTAAGAGCTTTTGTAGCCCATAGAATATTGAATATGCAATCTAAATTTCAGGTTATTCTGAAAAGTGGTTTGGCCCCATCATTCATTTGAAAAAGGGTCAAATTTAAAAAAAAAAAAACTTTTTAAGTTATAGAAAAATTCTAGAAATTGACTTTTTCCATCGGGGAAAAAATGCTATATACACAAAATTTCAGGAGAATAGGCTTTTAATTTAAATTTTTTTTTAAATTGGACAGTCCCATCAAGTATAAATTGCCTTTTTAACCCTGGCAACCAAACCCCCAGTTTTTTTGCTGGGGTTTGCCAGGGTGCCAGTCGGTTTATATTATATATATATATATATATATATATATATATATATATATATATATATATATATATATATATATATATATATATATATATATATGGTAAAGGTTGGTCTGACCCTTCAATATATGGAAATCAATATATAGAAATAAATATATCAAAGCAAATTTTTTGATATTTGTATTATCATTATTTATAGGGATGGAGTGAAGTATCAGTATCGGTTAAAAATGAGCGATACCGATACCAGATTTTTTCCATCACTTTGGCTTACATTTTTTGGAATGTTTAATTTCTTTGACTGTAAAGTTTTGAATTCCACGAAACATTGTTTTTCTTGATTTTCCAAATTTTCAATTAATTAATTACTAATTAATCATTAATTACAATTTTTTGGCTTATATTCTTACTTAAGTAAACCTGTTGAATCACTATTATGAATTAGAATATTTTTTTTTTAATTTTTGTACTTTTTTTAAACTTTAACTATACAAAACTGTAATTTTTTGATTTTTTTTTTTTTTGGAGAAAATGCATATAATCATTAATTTAAGTGAATGTTGGCTATTCTACTCCTTCCTTACAATTAAATAAACCTTATATCTAATTTTCTTAACCTTAAATTTCAGTGCTTTTGACCTCTTTACAAATTTTAGGAAACCCCGGTCGGTCCCTAGTCCTGATGGTATCCCTCATGAAACTTGGGATTCTGAGCTTGTACCCTGATATGGTAAACTACTTCGTCTCTGTGTTTTTGCTTCAAGATTTCCTTCTTGCTGGAAACGTGAGCTCATTCAGCCTGTGCTGAAGAAAGGGAACCCCTCTCAACCCTCCAACTGCTGTCACATTCTTTAACCTCGTTCTTTTTAAAGTTTTCAAATCTCAATTAGAAGCATCTCAATTCTTCAAATCTTATCTTTGATCGCTAGTATGACTTCCATAAGAAACGCTGTACTGGTGATCTCTTTCTATTCTCTCTGACTCTTGGTCTTCCACTCTACGGCATTTCGGTGAATCTTTTGCTATCGCGCTGGATATTTCGAAAGCCTTTCGATAGGGACTGGTACAAAGCTTTGATTTCTAAACTTTCCTCTTTCAGAATTTATCCTTCTCTTTGATTTTCTTTCTGGTCGTTCTATAGCTGCTGTTGTAGACGGCCACCGTTCATACTTTAAATCTGCTAATAGTGGTGTTCCTCTTTATCCCCAAAACTTTTTAAACTTTTCATTAATAATCTTCTCTCTATTACTTCATTACCTATCCGATCCTATGCTGATGATCTCACCCATCATTACTCCTTTCAGTTTGAAAGGCACCCCTCCCAGCAACAGTTAATTGACACTAGAATGGTGGCCTTGGAATATCTGACCTCTGATTTTTCTCGCACTTCAAATTGAGGAAGAGAAAACATAGTTTTTTCAATGCCTCAAAAACTCAATTCCTCCATATCTCTACTCGAGACTATCTTCTACAAAACTATAACATCTTCGAAAACACGCAACTCAAGCCTTCATCTGTCCTTAATAATCTCTAGTGGTCTTTCTTGGAAGGATCACATTACTTCTCTTTCTAAACAAGCTTCTAATAGGTTGAGTATTCTGTTGCGCATTCGTGATTTTTTTATGCCAATCCAGTTGCTTTATCTTTATAGGGGTGTTGTTCTCCCCTGTATGGAATACGCCTCATACATCTGGGGTAGTTCCACTCACACAGCTCTCCTTGACAAGGTGGAGTCTGGCTTTTCATCTTAACTAATTCTCTCCTCTCTTTTCCCTACACTGCTCTTCTGAACTATCCCGTTGCTTTTCTCCTCCATTGAGAACACGTTGGTGTAACACGATATTCTACACAGTCTTATCCTTTCTCTGTTCAACTGTCTGATCCCAGACTTAACCGCTATGCCTAATCTTATATGTACTCAACTGGTAAAGTCTGGAACACACTCTCTTTTTCTGTTTTTCCAACTTCTTTTGGCTTGCACACTTCAAGAACCGTGTATGGGTGTATGTCGTCGTTTAAAGATTAGGTTCTGTATTGACCCAACTCTGGTGGAAATTAGGTTTCTGGTCTTTACCCACCAGAGGATATATATATATATATATATATATATATATATATATATATATATATATATATATATATATATATATATATATATATATATATATATATATATATATATATATAGCCAAGATAGAGAGAAGTTAAGGAGAGGTGATAAGAAGTTTTGCTGAAAAGCTAAAAGAGGTGGGATTGATCGTGAATGTTGAAAAGACAGAACTGTTAATAATTAGAAGGGAGGAGGAGGAAGAGGAGCTTGTGCTGAAGGTGCATGGCGAGGAGGTGATTGTGGTAGAGAGATGTGAAGTATTTGGGGAGGGGAAAGTATTCACAAGGGAATGAAGGTAATATGCTGGAAATCACCAACTGGATGGAGAAATACGGAAGAAGTGGTGTGAGTGCTGTACCCAATCTTGGCAGACAAAAGAATGGATATAGGAGTAAAGAAAGTAATTTTTGAAAGTACTCTGACACTCAATTTTGTTAATATGGAACGGAGAGTCTGAGTAAGACAACAAGAGAAGAAAGCAAGAATTCAAGCAGCAGAGATGAGGGAGCTGCGTTTGATGGTGGGAAGAACAAGGAAGGAGAGGAAAAGAAGCGAAAGAATTAAGGAAAGTATAAATGGGTTGGACCAATTATTCAAAAAACATGCAGCAAGATTGAGATGATTTTGTTACGTGTGGAGGATGCTGGAACGGAGAGTGGCTAGAGCAAGTCCGCAAGTTAAAGAGTGGATGCCAAGAGGAGGAAAACCGCGAGGGAGACCCAGGAAGAGATGAATGAAGTCAGTCAGAGAGGGAGACCCCCCAGGAAGAGATGAATGAAGTCAGTCAGAGAGGGAGACCCTCCAGGAAGAGATGAATGAAGTCAGTTGGGGATTCACTGAGGCGACATCAGCTGCCTACGGTAGGAACAGTTGGTGGAAGATGGAATTATTTACCACAGATTTAGATGGAGACGAGTGCTGGCCCCACTGACAGGCCCCTAGAGCCTTACTTGGATCTGATATATATATATATATATATATATATATATATATATATATATATATATATATATATATATATATATATATATATATATATATATATATATATATATATATATATATATATATATTATATATATATATATATATATATATATATATATATATATATATATATATATATATATATATATATATATATATATATATATATTAAATTTTGGTATCGCTTCATCCCTAATTATTTAGCTTTCATTTTATTTATGCTCATTAATATTACTATTATTTAGTTTTCTAGATACTTAGTTTGACTTATCATAACCTGAATAACTGAAGTTTGCCATATGATACAGGCTTAACTGATAGATGGAATGTTGCTGTGGGATACAGGCCTACTACAGTATTACACCATATATATATATACTTAAATATTATATATATACGGTATATATATATAATCTGAAAAATAAATTAAATAAATATCTTTAATATATATATATCTTAAAACAAAAAAGTACAACCTATCATTATATAAGGGAAATAATTACTAAAACTATTGAATTTTAAAATATTAATTAAACTTGAAATTTCAAAATATCCGATATATAAGGTCAGACAACTTCTTAACCTAAGCCTATATATATATATATATATATATATATATATATATATATATATATATATATATATATATATATATATATATATATATATATATATATATATATATATTATATTTTTTTTTTTTATATATATTTTTGGTTTTATATTTTTTCGATTTTTAAAATTTTTAAATATTTTAAAATTTCAATAGTTTTAGTAATTATTTCCCTTATATAATGATAGGTTAGTTGAACTTTCCGTTATATTGTGAGAGGTCATTTAAGATGAATCTTCAAAACATAAGTTTAATTTGTTCTACAGATTGGTGTCTTCTTGCGTTTTTGCAACATTTTAAATTAGTTCTTAGTGAAAAACAATGTGATAAATGTAAAGTAAAATGTGAAATATCAAAACAGGTGTCAAATTGTGTTAGTGTTAGCAAAACTACAGTGATTGACTGGTTCAACTTTTGCCGAGAAGTTTGTATTTTTCTCACACTTTCAACCAAGATAGAGACAGATTTCCGTAACATGTAAGTTATTTATATATATATATATATATATATATATATATATATATATATATATATATATATATATATATATATATATATATATATATATATATATATATATATGTGAGTATGTGTGGTGTAATATGGCAGTAGGCCTGATCTCGTAGCAACGCTCTTGTATAGGTTAGGCCTCTATTTTACGGCAACCTCGGTAGTTCAGGTTATGATAAGTCAAACTAAGTATGCTAGAAAACTCAAATACAATAATTATAAAAATAATTTGTATAATGGGCATACATGAAATGAAAACTAAATAATAATAACACAAATATCAAAAAATTTGAATTGGCATATCGATATTTTTGAATATTGATATTTTCCAAATATCGAAGGTCAGAAAGCTTCTTAACCTTTACCATATATAGGTATATACAGTTAAACTTGTAAAAAAAAAATTAATACAGACACACACCCGCATGCACCAATACATTCTGGAAATTAATCAAAGTATAACTAGTAAACTATGGAGAAGGTCAATCATTACATTGTTATTCTAAGGCTTTCATTGCATTGTCTAGTTTATATAGGAACATAGGAACATAGGAAAATAGAGACAGAAGCCACAAGGGCATATCGAGACTGTCTCAGTCCAAACAAATAATAACAATACTAATACATGCACAAAAGACTAGGTCTATCCCATCCCTAGTTATCAGTACATTCATGCAAAGGCAAAAGTAAAACTAAGCCCAATTATACATGTAATCACCATCGCCAACTACAAAAAAACTGCCATTAGGCTTAGTCATAGGTTAATCTGTTGATCTAAAAATTCATATATACCCGCCAATTTGGCTTAGTCAAGTTATACTACATAATACCTAAACCATCCATGTTGAGTTATGCAATAAATTTAAGAACACAATTATTTTTTAGTATTATTGTGAATAGAAAATCGAAAAATATATATATATATATATATATATATATATATATATATATATATATATATATATATATATATATATATATATATATATATATATATATATATATATATTATATTGGTTTAATTTCATTTTTCATTTTTAAATATAGAAAATGGAGACATTTAAAGGTTTCTAAATTTGTATTTAAAAAGAAGGAATAGGACAGTTTAAAAGAGGTAATTTCATTTTTGCAGCATAAAGTATTTTTTTTGTTTTTTAATTTTTTCGAGTGTTTTCTTTTTGTTATGTATTTATATTATTCTTCTGTAAAGTAAAAGTATGTATAGAATTCATTTAAACATTTTAACTTCATATTTTCAATATAGTGAAAAAGAGATATCATGCTTGATCAAATGGTAATAATTTGATATAGCACGAACCTCTCCTATTTTCACTATATTGAAAATATGAACTCAAAATATGTTTACATGCATTCTACACATACTTTTCTTTCTCGGTCGAGTAATATAAATAATAATAAATTATAAAAAGAGAAACTATTAAAAAAATAGAAAAAACTGATATTTTTACTACGAATGGTGAAGCAACTGTTCTTCGTTTGTACAAAAATAGCAAAATCAATTGAATAACAGGTTGCCATATTTGTCCTTCGAATATTCCGTTATTTTTTTCTGCAATGTACTGTAATACAGTCTTCGATACTTGGAAATATTGATATTTCAAAACATCAATATATCAATGTAAATTTATTGAAATTCGTATTATTATTATTTTTAGTATTATTATTATTATTATTATTATTTTATTATTATTTTTATTATTATTATTATTATTATTATTATTATTATTATTATTATTATTATTATTATTATTATTATTACTATTAATTTTTATTATTATTATATTTACTTATCTAGCGTACTTAATTCGACTTATCATAACCTGAACGACCGAAGATTGCCGTGTGATACAGGCCTAACTGATTGATGGAAGGTTGCCGTGGCATTCAAGCCTACTGCTTTATTATTATATATATATATATATATATATATATATATATATATATATATATATATATATATATATATATATATATATATATATATATTATATATATTTGGTGTTATATGGCAGTAGGCCTAATCTAACGGCAACGTTCCATCAATCAGTTAGGCCTGTATCACACGGCAATCTTCAGTCATTCAGGTTATGATAAGTCGAACTAAGTACGCTAGAAAACTAATTAATAATAATAATAATAATAATAATAATAATAATAATAATAATATATAATAATAATAATAATAATAATAGGTATAAATGAAATGAATGCTAAATAATAATAATAATAAATGTTAAAAGTTTGCATTGATATATCGATGTTTCAATATATCGATATTATATTCGATCTGGCACGATACCTCCAAAGTTTACCCTCTCTCTCTCTAAAAAGAGAGAGAGAAAAAATGTAATTAAACGGTGAACTAAAATAAAAGAGAAAATGTTACTAAAAGGAACTAAAGTAAAAAGATAATATATATATATATATATATTATATATATATATATATATATATATATATATATATATATATATATATATATATATATATATATATATATATATATATATATATATAATTCATGGTTTAATTCCATTTTCTCTTTTACTTTAGTTCGTCGTTCAATTCCATTTTCTCTTTTACTATAGTTCGTAGTTGAATTCCATTTTCCCTTTTAAATATAGAAAACGGAGGTGCTAAAAGTTTATTTGAAGCAAAATAACAAGACAGTTTACAAGACAGTTCATTGCGTTATTGCTGATAAATAGTATTTTTGTTTTAATTTTTGGGGGGTTTTCTTTGTTTATGTATTTATATTACTCGACCGAGAAAGAAAAGTATCTGTAGAATGCATGTAAACATATTTTGAGTTCATATTTTCAATATAGTGAAAATAGGAGAGGTTCGTGCTATATCAAATTATTACCTAAACAGGTTCTATTTCCATATAATTTATAACTTAAAACACTTTACCTAGCCTTAGCCTTGAAAGTGCCACCTGTTCCCTCCTACTACCTCCATAAGTATGGCTCCAATCTTGTATCTAATATTTAATTCTCTGTAGTAAACCTCAGCACCAATTCCACTCCCACATCAAACCACAAAGCCTCCTAATTTCATTCCAATTCTGTTAGTGAGTACCAGACTTTTAATTACTGGTAAACCCCAAAATAGTACTTTTTTTAACAGCTTTATCCACTTTATAATGCAGATCAATGCCCACATGTCCAGGTATCTATATCAACATAACTTTCTTACAATTAAATATATGCAGTTAATTTTTTATTTAAAGTTTGAGAAAATATTTTAACTGGTGCTTCTCTGGGCCTGAAAAATTGGGAGAATCAATAAATATATGAAGAAGAATTACATAACTCTATACTACCCTCCTTTAAACTTCTATCATATATACCAATCGCGCCATGCAGCTTTACGTGGGTCGAATTTTTAATGTTTTGTTGAACTAAATTTTTACCAATTTCAACTAAAATGAAGCCAATTCTACATTTAAAATAAATGTACAAATTTCATAGAATAAATCAAAATTTTGGATATTTCTGGAACAGAACTTCCTCTTATCGATTTTCGTAAAACTTTCGCAAAACATTACAAATGAGTAATTCAGAATATTAAAAACTAAATTTAAAGAGTTCCCAAAAACTTAAACAATCGGCGTAACAAACACGTTTACCCTTTCGAATTTGCTTCCTACTAAAATAAATAGGGATGCTGCAAAAGTTTCGATATATATCGATATAAATACTTTTTTTTACGATAGTATCGAAAAAATATCGATGATATTTTCAAAAAATATATCGATATATCGATATTTTATCCTCAGTATCGAACCAACGATATTTTTTTTTTTACTTCTAGAAATTTTTAGTAGATTTCTGCTCCTTCATAAAATAAAATTTAAGCAAAATTTATGGTATTTTTCATGTACATATATATATATGTATATATATATATATTAGTGATGGATCGGATGTCATATTTTCCAATTTGCGGATGCGGATGCGGATGCGGATGTTGAATTTTGGAGGAAGTGCAGATGCGGATGCGGATGCGGATGTTGAATTTTCGAAAGTGCGGATGCGGATGCGGATGCGGATGCGGATGCGGATGTTAATTTTGATGAGGATGCGGATGCGGATGCGGATGCGGATGCGGAAATTTATATATATATATATATATATATATATATATATATATATATATATATATATATATATATATATATATATATATATATATATATATATATATATATATATATATATATTATATATATATATATATATATATATATATATATATATATATATATATATATATATATATATTCACTATCACCTTTCCCACTTTCGTGAGGTGGTGCCCGCCAATATTCCCTTACAAACATAACTATTCTTACCTTTCAACGCTTTCACCACCTCCCTCCATCTCTGTCTCCACAAATCTTCTACCCTCGTCTAAACTCAAATTCCTTCCATCAAAATCACTCTCACTCCATCCATCCATCCCCACTTCTGCCTTCCCCTCCCCCTACCCTTCCCCTATCTACATCGGATCTACGTACCTTGCCAATCATTCTGTTCTCTTTCATTCTTCACATATGTCCAAACCATTTTAGCACATCTCTCCTCCTCTCTATCAATTACACTCTTCTTCCATTTACACATCTCCCTTATTCTTTCATATATTATATATCATCACTCTCAAATCTTTCATCTCAAAGACATTGAAACTTTTTCTCGACCGAGCATTTATCGTCTATGTTTCACACATACAATACAGAAGGTGAACACATACATTCAAACATTCTTATCTTTATTTCTTTTCGAAATTTTTCCTTTCTTCCATACTTTTCTTAGGCCCCCAATACTTTCATTCCTTCTACCACTCTGTTCTTTATTCCTTTTTCCGTCCCACCCTTACCTTCCACCCAACATTACTAGATATTTGAATTCATTCACCTCCTCAAGTTTCCATTCTCACACTTCTACAAACCAATTCCTCCCTCCACATTTCCTCATCCCACCTCCAATTCTCATAACTTTATTCTTCGCTGGATTGAATTTCAATCTCTTGTTTGCACATTTCCCTTCAAACTCTCTCACAAGTATTCTCATCTTTTCTCCAGATTCTGCCACCAACACATGCCGCATCATCTGCAAAAAGTAAAACATTCACTTCACATTCACCATCCATATTT
>SEYY01006132.1:2500-22395 GCA_009176605.1 Armadillidium nasatum | reverse complement strand
GTCGTCTTCAAACTCCTGAAACTCATTCAATTTATATTTCACCCCGGAATCGTGCAAAATCTATTCTTCGTAACACTAAAAACTCTTTTCTCCGTAAAAATGCAATAATCTTTCTGGCTCCTCTTCCTCTTGCCCTTTCTGGCATTTTGCAAAAAATGTCAACTCTAACTTTGCTTCTTCCTCTTTCCCTCCTTCTAGTTTATTCTGATACCACAACTGCCAGTTTACTTTCTACTAAGGCTGAACTCTTCACTCATACTTTTGCCTCTAACTCTACCTTAGACGATTCAGTAGCTATTCCTCCTCCTTCACCCCCTCCAACTCAATTATGCCTAACTTTGTAATTTCATCTAAAGATGTCATTTCTGCTCTCTCTGAGCTTAACACTAAGAAGGCGTATAGTCCTGATGATATTCCTCCTACGGTTCTCAAAACTTGTGCTTCCGAGCTTGCATCCTGCCTTGGTAAACTATTTCGTCTTTGCCTTTCTACTTCGACATTCCCTTTTTGCTGGAAACGTGCGCTCATTCAGCCTGTGCCGAAGAAGAGGGACCCCTCTCAACCCTCTGACTATCGTCCTATTTCTTTAACCTCCGTTCTTTCTAAAGTTTTCGAATCTATCATTAACAGGAAAATTTGGAAACATCTCAATTCTTCTAATCTTATCTCTGATCGCCAGTATGGCTTTCGTAAAGAACGTTCTACTAGTGATCTTCTTTCCCTACTTTCTGACTCTTAGTCCTCCGCTCTTCGGTGTTTCGGTGAATTTTTCGCTGTTGCGCTAGACATATTGAAAGCCTTCGATAGAGTCTGGCACAAAGCTTTAATTTTCAAACTTCCCTCTTTCGGAATCTATCCTTCTCTCTAATTTCCTTTCCGGTCGTTCTATAAGCAGCTGTTGTAGACGGCCACCGTTCTTCCTTTAAATCTATAAATAATGGTGTTGACCAAGGATCTGTCGTATCTTCAACTCTTTTTCTAATTTTCATCAATGATCTTCTCTCTATAACTTCGTCTCCTATACACCCCTATGCCGATGACTCCACCCTTCATTACTCCTTTCAATTTGAAAGACATCCCTCCCAACAACAGTTGATAGATTCGAGAAGGGTAGCCTTGGAGCAACTGACCTCTGATCTTTCTCGTATTTCAAATTGGGGCAGAGAAAACATGGTCGTTTTCAATGCCTCAAAAACTCAATTCCTCCATCTTTCTACTCGACACAATCTTCCACACAACTATGATATCTTCTTCGAAAACGCTCAACTCAAACCTTCATCTGTCGTCAATATTCTAGGTGTTTCTTTTTCTCGTGATCTTTCTTGGAAAGATCACATTATTTCTCTCTCTAAACAAGCTTCTAAGAGGTTGGGTGTTCTGAGGCGCCTTCAGAAGTACTTCACGCCAGCCCAGTTGCTTGCTCTGTATAGAGGTGTTGTTCGCCCCTATATGGAGTACGCCTCTCACATCTGGGGTGGTTCCACACATACAGCTATTCTCAAAAAGGTGGAGTCTAGGGCCTTTCGTCTTATAAACTCTTTTGCTCTTACTAACTCTCTCCAATCTCTTTTCCCGTCGAAATGTTGCGTCACTTTCTCTATACTATCGCTATTACAACGGACATTGCTCTTCTGAACTCTCACGTCGCATGCCTCCTCCATTGAGAAGTCCTCGTGCGACACGACTTTCTACAGAGTCTCATCCTTTCTCTGTCCAACTCTCTGACTTAACCGCTATGCTCAATCTTACATGTATTCTACTGGTAAAGTCTGGAACATCCTCCCTTTATCTGTTTTCCCAACTTCCTTTGACTTGCAAACTTTTAAGGGCCGTGTGTCGGGTCACGTCGGCCATTAGCGACCAGATTCAGAATGTTTCCCAATTCTGGTGGAATTTGGTGGGCTTCCGGCCTTTGCCCACCAGAGGAAACAAAAAAATTTCAGCTCAATAGTCAAATAATAATAAAAAAAATAAAAAAAATATAAAAAAATTAAGATTTTTTCTTGTTTTTTTTCAATATTTCCTTTCTTTTCTGTTCTTTTGAAAACTGCTTTATATATATATATATATATATATATATATATATATATATATATATATATATATATATATATATATATATTATATATATATATATATATATATAATATATATAATATTATTACTAATTATTATTATTATTATTATAATATTATTATTATTATTATTATTATTATTATTATTATTATTATTATTATTATTATAATTTTTATTATCTCTTGCAAAGAGGTGTCAGTAGTGCAAATTTAGAAAGAAAATAAAATATCTTGCCTCTTTACTGAACAAAGAAAATAAGTAATTTTTTACTCTGGGCACCCTAAGATCATCTTCTAATTTCCTGACTGCAGTGTTACATTTAGCTATTTCGAGCCTAACCTGAAACATTGTATTTCCTGATCTTTTGCATGACTTTATTGCAGCTAAATGATACAAATTTTTAGCAATTAACGAGGGTCTTACCTAGGGACTGAAACTATGTTATATTTAGCTATTTCGAGTATCATGAAACATTGTACTCTCATACTGCTGAAGCTGATCTTTTAGCCATATTGACTGAAATAAACAAAAAAATAATTTTGAAATATTGCAGCTAAATGATACAAATTTGATACACAGCAATAAAATAACAAATGATATGTATAAATACAGGTTAAATTGATAATTTTATACTTACATTTTTTCAAACTTTAACTTAGGGTCTTAGGTAACCTGTTGAACAACTATTATGAATAAAAAAAAAAATTTTTTAAATTTTGTAGTTTTTGAAACTTTTATTATACAAAATCTGTAATTTTTCTGAATTTTTTTTTTTTTATTTCAGAGAAAATACATATAATCATTAATTTAAATGAATGTTATCAATTCTACTTCCTTATAATTAAATAAACCTCAAGTTAAATTTCCATCTAATTTTCTTAACCTAAAATTTCAGTGCTTTTCACCTCTTTACAAATTTTAGGTAATTCTGGCCAGAGCCCTGGTTTGTCCATATATAATATATATATATATATATATATATATATATATATATATATATATATATATATATATATATATATATATATATATATATATATATATATATATATATATATATATATATATATATATATATATATATATATAATATGATAAAATGGACATGGCTTCATCCTGCAATGCTGTTAGGTGGAGTCTGAAATTTATTTGTCACCAACAGCTGAAATTGCAAATTTGTGATGGAGTTTTCCATTCCATATAACTAACAGAAAGAGTGACACAAATTTTTGTTAATCCTCCAGCCTTTGGTCAGAATTTAAGTTACTTTAAATAAGGAAACAAACCATGCTATGGTTGAGACTGCTTCGTTAATTTATAAGAAATATTTTTATAAAATGTTTTAATCTATTGATACTTTTTGAAAACAACAATTATAATATTTTAATTTAAAATCTTTTGACAAGAAAATTTTTCAACATTTTGCAAAATGGTAATTATATTTTCTTCAAATATTTCTTTTACTATTCCATGATGCAAGTCCTACAGGTCCTAAATTCTATTAACACTTCCAAATTTCTCCGACTTCTTTGTCCCTCTATGGGCTTCCTTATTTACTGACCAACTTATTTTTTTCCAACATCTGATGATGTTGAAATGTATTTTAGTATTAATATCTACAATCAGCCCAAACCTTTTTAAATCAGTTCTATCTTCTATTAACCAGAGTAGAGTTTGGCTTCTGTTTGATTGTCTTCAAACTTGATTACCTCCCTTCATGGATCTTTATCACACTTTGACTTGATTTTGGTTGTATTACATCCCATTAAGATTAATCAGATTCTTTATTATTTCAGATCTTTTGTGATAATGAATCAGACTTCACTTTAAAAGCAGAAGACATTAAAACTGAAAAGTTTGATGAAAATGTATCTATAAAGTCAGAGTTGACTGAATCAGAGAAAGAATCCGTGTTAGGAGAAGGACTGGTTAACACTGGTGTCATAAAATCCGAAAATGTGATGATGATTGACGATAAATCTTGTGGTCAGCACTCAAAGGTACGTTGATTCAAATCCTTTATTGATTACCTAAGTTATAACAAGTTATTGAGTGGAAAACTTTTCATTATTATTATTATTATTATTATTATCATTATTATTATTATTATTATTATTATTTCAAACCATATTACGCGATTGATCAAAGAAGCACGACCGAAAGCTTGACAACTTGAGCTCCAAAATGTCACAAACGTTCCTCGAAATATGCGGTAGATTTGAAAAGATATAAGAGGGTACAGTGATAAGAAAGCATTCGGAAGAACCCAGAGGAGGATAGAGTTTGACAGTATAAAGGAAAAGATTAAAAAAAAGGTCAAGAATGTTGGGTTTATCTCCAAGACGATAAGGGATACTAGTAGGGAGCAGAACCCACTACTCAAGGTCATTTTAGATGGAGAATTGAAAGGCACGTTCACCTTCTGTATCATCATGAAAGCTTGAAGAAAGTCATTGGCTGTGGTGAACATTGAAATCACCTAAAATGATAATTTCTGAGAAAGGAGAAAGAGAGAATGTTCTCTGTTTTGTAGTTTAGATAGTTAAAGGATTTATTATAGTCAGTAAATTAGGAGATAAATAAACAGAACAAATGAATTTAGACGAAGAATGGCAAGGAACTTTAGCCACAAGGTGGAAAATTCAGAAGACTTCAGATTAGAGAAACGAGAGTAAAGAAAATGGTAGCGCTCATATACATAACAACCTCCTTTGGCTGAAAATTGAAGATAGATAAAGACAATATGAGGAGACAGAAAATGGTTTGCTATCAGAATGTTCAAACACCTAAGTTTCTGTCAAGAATAAGAGGTTAGGTCTAAAAGAAGAGAGATGGTGCTCAACAAAATGATAATTGTATTGAAGACCGCGAATGTTGCAGAAATTAATGAAGAAAAACAGACCATACACTAGGGCGAGTCGAATGCAAAGCCAACCCTAAATCATCACCTATCAGCAGTTTCTTCAGCAATGTGACTACAAAATAACTTGGTGCATTACAGAGAGCAGAAAATCTAAATTTTATGATCATTTGATATTTTCAATTGTTTTAACCTTCATGAGTTCAGTAAAAAAATAATATCGGTATCAGGTGGTTTAAAATTATTGGTATTAGTTAAAATTTTTGTATGCTAGCTCCATCCCTAATATATTTATATATTCCCCAGTTAAGGCTTAAGCCCTATCAGTGGAAATTTTTTGAGATTAGTCCCTAGGTATCAAGGGTTTAGGACAGGCTTATCGTCCATGCTAGATTTTAACTCATTACAGCAGCGTAAGCTGGAGCAAAGTGGAAAGGAGACTCATTCTAGTTCTATACTCCGACAAAGCCTCGAATCCGCCGTCTCGCTTGCTAGGCAAACTTTTTCAAACACTAAATCAAAATCATAGATTTATGGCATTGGAACACAGAGTTTTAAAAAAGCCATTACCCTAATAATCAAAAACCGCCCCCCCCCCAACAATGGTTATTAGCCCTGTCAGTAGGTTCATTCGAGGATGAACCAATGGTTTCACTTCACAGGCCGACGGCAAACATCCTCTGGCTGGCCAGGTCTATCACGGATGCCGACTTTGATCCTACCTGCAGCAAGCATTCCACAGATATACTTATTATGCACAAGTGGGCGGGGCTAAGCGCAAGAGAGAACTGCTCAAATTTCTCTACTTCGACCAGGCCTCGAACCCTTGACCTCTCGCTTGCAAGGCGAGCGCTCGATCGTCTTTAATATTATATATATATATATATATATATATATATATATATATATATATATATATATATATATATATATATATATATATATATATATATATATATATATATATATATATATATATATATATATATATATATATAAAATAAAGATTCTCGGCCTAACATTTGACACTCACCTCACTTTCTCCAAGCACATTCAAAATACCACCTCAGCCGCAAACAGAAAACTCAACATCCTCAAAACAGTGGCCAACACAGACATACACAACAACATACAAACCTCAATCGTAATCTACAAACAATTTATACGCCCCACCATCAACTATGCCTCCCCTATCTGGCACCCTCTGCTCTCCGACCAAAACTTAACGACACTCCAAATAACACAAAATAAAGCCCTTCGCACCATTACTGGCTGCACACCCACAACCCCTCAACAACACCTTCATAACGAAACCAAGATACTTCCTATAAGGAACCACCTCGAAATGATAGGCACCCAATTTTATGCAAAAACCCGTCTACCCACACACCCATGTCACAACACTCTCCTCCAACCTACCAAACAAAGACTAAAACAACCTCCATCGTCCACCGGCACCTTTTACAAACGGATCCTAAATCACATTCCCCCTCCTCCCCCCAATACCACAACAACCAAACATATACACACTCAACTAACACATTCATACATGATCAACAGACCTCCAAACAACATCCTTAACGAACCCCCTCCCGAAATAAACCCCGGCTTCAACAACCTCCCAAGACACTTACAAATCTCACTAGCAAGATTGAGATGCGGGCACCACCCAAACTTACAACATTACAAACACAAATTCAATTTAAACCAGGCAACATCTCCCACTTGTACCAGATGCAAAAGAGCCCCGGAGACCGTTTAACACTTTCTATTACGCTGTCCTTCCAACTGTCGCCCCAAAATCTTCTGGGGCATCACTTCTTTGGAAGATCTCTGGACGAGACCGACTGTGGCAGAGGCTTCATTAGCGAAGTGTGGCTGCCTCAACAGGGGGTGAGGAGGTAAAAAAAAAAAAAAGGTATATTATATATATATATATATAATATATATATATATATATATATATATATATATATATATATATATATATATATATATATATATATATATATATATATATATATATATATATATATATATATATATATATATATATATATATATATATATATATATATATATATATATATATATATATATATATATATATATATATATATATTAATTGCAGACACTCTTTATCGATGTTAGTGAAAAAGAAAAGGGTTCGAAAAGGAAAATTACTTCAAGAGGAAGCAAACGTGAAACTTTGTTTATTCAAGATGAAAGTATTAAAAAGTATTATCTTGAAAACCTGAGTTGCAAACGTTGTAATTTTAGTTTTAAAAACAAAGATGAATTGCAAAGCCATTTAAAGACACATTACCAAAAGTTTAAGTGTAATTTTTGCAGTTATGCGAGTATTTTTAAAGGAAGTTTAAAAAAACATTTGTTAATTCACCGCAATACAAAATTGTTCAGATGCTCAAAATGCAGCTACGGAAGTAATTATAAAGTAGAATTTAAAATTCATTTGCTAAATCATGAAAATATAAAGTTGTTTAAATGTTCAGAGTGTAATTATGAAAGTAATCGGAAAGAAAGTTTAAAAAGACATATGCATAAGCATTAAAATACAAAGTTATTTATTTAAGCAAGGATTACCCAAAGGATATTGCACATCTCGTCTAATTGTGCTTTCCATTAATCCTGTGAATACTTTAACAACTTAAGGAATGGATGTCGCATCAGTTCAAAGACCGAGAAAAAGGGAATGAAAAATATTTGAAACGAAAACCAGATCAATTTATGAAATGGGTTTACCATCATGAAAGATTGAAACTTTTATCGACGTAAGTTATAAAAAAGATGAATGATTATTTAAGATAGAAATAAAAATGAAGAAAAGATCAGAAATAGTGAAACAGAAAGAGATATAAAAAAAATATCAAGAAGCTTTATAGAGGAGGGAAGAGGTAAATTAAGAACAATGGAAAATTCACACATTTGCAAAACCGCTCGTAAAAATTTATTTTGATGAAGTATTTATAGACACCTTTATATGAAATGATTGAAGTTGTGATTAATGATAATTAGGAAAAGTACTGTTATATTAAGGCTTGTGTTAGGATGCTGATAAAAGAGGAACAGGTGGTCTAATAGTGGAGGTTTGTTTACGGTGATTACTAATAAGCCTTTAAAAGGGCGACTGAAAAAACAAAAAGTTATTTAAATGTTCTGAGTATACTTATGAATGTAATTGAAAGACACTGTTTTAAAAAATTACTTATGCCCAAGATTGGTATTAGGATGTGGGTAAAGAAGGCGAGAGAGGGAAATGAGAAATAACTGAATCCTTATGGGTCAAGGTTTGACCTTTGATTTCATAAAGGAGAACTCCTTATAAAAGGACTTGCAAAAAGATTTTATATTTTTATTTTTATTGTAAATATTTAAAGTTAAATAAGTTAGAAAATTATTTTGATTAATAAAATTTTAATATTGGTGTCAATTACTTTGTATTCATTGATGACTCACTTTTTGTAGTTCGACGTAAATGAAATCCTGAAGTAACACTAAATTGTTCAAGTTAGAAATTAAATAAAAATTATTTAAAATTAAATAATAAAATAAATTAAAAATTACCTTTTAATTCTTTTAATATAATATATCCTTCCACTCAAATGACTTGATGAATAAGTCGCCAGACTTGATGGTCAAAAGAGAACTCAATCATAAACGCATTTATAATCTTTTTGCAGACTTCATCAAATGAATCTAATAAAAAAAAAATACTAATACAATTCCAGCTAAAATTAAATTATTGTTCTTGGAATCATTTCATGGAAAACTGCTTCGTAACGGAATGCCTCAGACCCATTAAGGTTTCATCCGAGACAAAGAATCTAAATAAGACGAGCTCTGAGGTAAGAGTATTATGAAATTCAAGCAATTTATCTATTGAAAGAAAAGGTATAGACTCTTTACTTTTGTTAACTCTATGAACATCCTTGTAATTATCTATTATGCTGAAATGATTAAATATCAAAATAATTGATTAATAAACATAATAAAATTTAATTAAAGGTAAAAGACACCGGTGGAAAATATTAGGATAAAATGTCTTTGAAATTAAAGAATTGAACTAGGAAGGGATCTTTAAGTAAACGGTTTAGTAACTCTTGCATTCATAACTTTTTATTACAATTAAATTAATTTCCTTTTATTACACCAAAATAATGAATAAATGAAGACTTTGATAACTGTTTAATTCTTAATTTAATTCCATATGTTTATTAACTAATGTAACTTCAAATTAATTAAACTTTTAAACAAAATGGAAACTGATGAAGGTGTCGCTCGCAATTCGAAAGGTAATTTTGGCGTTTTACTTTATAAAAATTGTTCGCAACTCGCGGGCTTTGCCCAATTCAAGTGGAGGTCCAAAAAATAATCCCAGATTATCAATACTTTTACCTGATTCTTTATATAATGTAATCTAATTCAAAGATTATTTTAAGTCTAAACCATTTTCATATTAAATCTTTTTAAAATGTTTAAATCTTTTATTAAATAATGAAAAAGGAACTAATTAAATCTTTAGTTTAGATGAGTGATGAATGCAAATCTGTTCTTTTGATAACATCAGTTGCCATAAACTCAATTCTATAGTCCTTAATCTGTACTGAATAAAAGTTCACCAAATTTAAATGCCTTATAACCAATTCAAAAGTTACAAGTAATTTAAAGAGTCAAAAATCATAATTAATATACTTTCAAATGGATAATTAATAAGTACTTCAAACACGTGGTGTATTTCAATTTTGTAGTTACAGCGTCGTATACATTATACCAAAATCGACACCCTCCTTCAGTTAACTTTTCATTTCAGACATTTTTTAATATTTGAAACTTTAATTGATTGATTTGTTAAGAAGTAGAATCATGATAATTTAAAATGATAAAATGATTTAAATTATCAATGATTTTTTCAACACATTGAACAATAACTATTTTAATTAACTGATTTTGGAACAAAAATTTAAGAAAATTTTTTTTTCTCAAAATGAAAATTTGTTTTTCGAGACTTATTAAATGAAGATTCAAAGTTATTTTATGTCAGTCCTAAAAAGACATTAAAACAATGTTCGGTTATGTCAACAACATAATTTACTCTCACAAAAAAAAGTCAATTTCTAAAGAGATGAACAATTTTTGTCAAACAAATATTCAGAAGATTGAAGACAGGTAAAGTTAATTTTGTTAGACAATATCTTCAACGAATCTTTCAGCCAAAATAAGAAAGAAGTAGGAATTGAAACACAAAACTTACGTTTTAAAAAGTTTCGAGAATTTTTTCAATTAAATATATAAAGCCAAAGGTAGCAAACTAAAAATAGAAATTGTGAGTAACAGGTAAGCAATTGTTTTCTCTATATTGAAAATAAATTATGCCTTTTTAAATAAACTATTATTCTACAAGGCAATCAAACTCACTGCAACAAACAACAATTTATTTTAATATATCAATAAAAAAATATTAAAATACTTTATTATATCAAACCACACAGATAATAAGGCACAAACAAAAATACCAATATATATATATATATATATATATATATATATATATATATATATATAATATATATATATATATATATATATATATATATATATATATATATATATATATATATATATATATATATATATATATATATATATATATATATATATATATATATATATATATATATATATATATATATATATATATATATATATATAAGTAATTTGTTTTTGTTATCAGTACAAAGTAGTTTTCTACAGTCTTAAATATTTTAAAGTGGCAGTGGAGCGTAGTTACCGAAAAGGTATATAAAGATATGATACTGCAGGAGGAGGCGCAAAGGAGTAAAGACCTAAAAGGAAAACTTTACTCTTATCAAGTTAATTTAAAGAAGAGGACTTCACATCGTTCTTAACCTCGGTTGGAAGAATATGGATATGAAGAAGTGAAACAAAAAACACTTTAAAGGATTATTCAGAATGAAGGGAAGGATTAATTACATGGAAATGAGGATGATTGGCTGGGTGAAACTAGGAATAAAACCGAGTTTCGGTATTACAAATGAGGATTAGAACATATAACCAAGTAGAGTAAATGAAAAAACAGAATATATGTACTTCAATTGTGGAAAAGAGGAACATATTGCTAAATATTACGCAAGAAAGGATATGTTTTAATGTATATGCAAGGATAAAACTGTACATGTTCTATTAGTATTATCCAAAAAAATGAAAACTCCGCCAAGAATCCAATGCAAGTGATAGTTATAACGTAGAAGATATTCAAACATGTTAGAATATGTGGATAAACTTCAGGGATTTTGAAAATATATAAATTAATTAAAGAGATGAACAAATATTGTTACTTAAATTTGACAATGAAATGGAGAGTTGGAAAGAAAATGCCGCATTTGAAGAGCACGAATATCTGGGACAGGATATATCAACTAGGTGAATAACAACAAGAAAAATAAAGGAAGGAGAGAAAAGATGCAATGCAAGACTAGTAGAGAATGAAGAAAGCAACTTGGATTAAAAAAAAAAAAAAAAAAAAAGATGCACCATGTTCTCCAGAACACTGAAATTATGTCTGTGATAAAATATTATGTATGGATTCTTAAATCTACTTATCAATAATAACAGCTTAGCTACATGATCAAATAAATAGGAAAATATATATCAAACCCCCCCTAAAGAGGCTATGACCAAAAAATTTATGGATTGAAGAAATTGGAATATGGTCTAAGAAAGATGCAATGTCTTGGTACAATAAACTGGACATGATATAGGAAACAGGGGGTAGAAATATGTAAATAGGGCTCTACATTATCCATGTGGAGAAAAAAGAAAAACTAATTGGAATCATGTGTATGCGCATAGGTGATGTTTGTTATGGGGGGAATGAAGAATTAAGTTGTGAACTGGATGAAAGAGATGATAAAAATAAAGAAAGAAGAACTGTTAATTGATAAACATTGAAGTTGAACATTACAAACGTTCTTTAACATTATGAATAACAAGATTCGCGCTTGGTTGTTGTTATCTAAGATTATTTATCAATTTCATTTAATTATTATTATTATTTAAACCAGAGGTTGGGTAATTCTACAGAATCTGATCTTGTGAGGAAAGTTAGACCTGTTAGGGAGTCATGACTAGCAACCAAGTCCTTCATTTTCATCGTTTGTAAAACTTTAGGACTTGCACTGGTCACGAAGGATCCGACAAACAGGATCTTCTAAAGAACTCTAAAAACAGTGTGGGAATCAGAAGGAAGAAGCAGTGTAGGAACAACATGGAAGATGCTACTCCCACTGAAATGATGAAAACCCTTCCTGGGACTGGGAGTGGAAGAAGAAGAAGAAGATTATTAATAGCTTCTATAATCAATTTAGTGATCACAGTACAGTTCTAAATAATAATAATAATAATAATAAATGCAATAACAATACTACAAAGTAAAAATTACAAAAAAAATATTATTAAAAATAAAGCAATTAATTATTATTAACAACAAAAAGTATTAATTTACTGGAATGTAATTTATCACAATATAAGCTGTAGGTTAATAATCTATATTCATTTCATAGTTTTAAATTCATTTTTATCGTAAATGACAAACAATTTTTATGACTTTTTTTCATATCTATCACGAAAATACATTTTCTTACTTTTAAATATAAAGGAATTATTTTAATTATTTAAACAATGACCATCTGGGAGTGAAAATTAATTAGCTTTTGGAGGGTAGTAAATTTTTGCAACAATCACATAAAAACAACAATATGTAAAACACAAACTTTTAATAACTTTTTTTATATCATATATTTGATAATTTAAAACATTCAAATTACAAAGAGAAACAATTTACATTTTAATATGAAGGTGAATTTTCAACAGTGTATTAAAATATGTTTTTTTAAATCTGATCTGCGATTTGTAGAATACCTGCACTCCAAACACCTAAATAACTTGCTTTTATTGTGCATTCGAACATGAGAACTTAAATCCACCTTTCGCTTGCCAGCAAAAGTGCACAAAGAACATTTATACGGATATTCATTACTGTGTAATGCCATGTGAACTCTTAGGGCATCTTTTCGAGAACATTTATAACTGCAGTCAGAACATTTGAACAATTTTGTTCCACTATGCCTTAACATATGCCTTTTTAAGTGTTCATTTCTATTAAATTCAGAACCACATTCATTACATTTAAACTGTTTTATATTTTTATGGGCTAATAAATGACGTTTCAGGCTAGAATTATCATTACATTCGTAACAGCACTCAGAACAAGTAAACAATTTTATATCAGTGTGAGTAAGAACATGACGCTTAAGATGTATTTTAAAGTGTGTTTGATAGCTACAGTCTGAACATTTAAGCAATTCACCTTTGTGCTTTGTCATATGTAACTCTAAAGTAGATTTA
The DNA here is from genome assembly GCA_009176605.1 of Armadillidium nasatum. Classification (NCBI taxonomy): domain Eukaryota; kingdom Metazoa; phylum Arthropoda; class Malacostraca; order Isopoda; family Armadillidiidae; genus Armadillidium; species Armadillidium nasatum. The sequence goes on along the minus strand of SEYY01006132.1, from coordinate 9,014 downwards.
AGCTTACATTCATCGTCACATTCACTACATTTTAAGGTTTCCTTGCCATGTTTCAATGAATGTCGTTTTAAGTCACTTTTAAACGAACATTCATAATTACAATCTAAACATTTAAACCATTTTATACCAGAATGTACAAGCATATGGCTCTTCAGATTTCCTTTTTGTTTAAATTCATGACCGCATTCATTGCATTTATAAAACTTTTTATCGCTGTGTACCAACATGTGTCTTTGTAAATAACTTTTACGACTAAATTTCTTATCACATTTACAACATGGATAATTTTTTTTTTCACTGTGTACCAACATGTGTCTTCGTAAATTTCTTTTACAACTAAATTTCTTATCACATTTACAACATGGATAAATTTTTTTATCGCTGTGTATTAATATGTGACAATCAAAAATATATTCAGAATAACTTTCGAAACTGCACTTGGAGCACCTGAGTAGCTTGGTGCCAGAATGAAATTTAGAACTATGCTGTTTCAAGCCTCCAATCGTTTTGCATTTCTTATTACATTCAAGACACGTAAAAATTTTAACATTTCTACAAACTTCATTTCCAACTTCTGAACTGCGTTTATTGTTATCTTCAATTTCTGGTCCATTGGTTACTGAAGGAAAGGTTTGTTCAAACTTTTCATTCACTTGAATTCCTCCGTATTTCTGTGAAGAGAGAAAAATTAATTTTAAATACAATGGAAAATACATTACTGGAAGCAATGATAAATATAATTCTTACAATGAATTTATAATAATGTAAATAGCAGTGTATTTAATTAGCATATATAAATGAAATTAACAATAATAATTGACCCAGTTGGAAATGAGACTTTGATCAGGATATTTGATAATGACATTGGGGTCAGTTTTGTGGATGCTAAAAGTGTAAGTTTGATTTGAGAAATCTTTCTTTAAAATTACATTAAAGTAAATCTAAGCAATCTCCCTGATCAGGAATACTAATATCAATAATCATTTTCGGGGCTAGAGAGAGAGAGAGAGAGAGAGAGAAGAGAGAGACTAGAGAGAGATTTGAGAGAGAGAGAAAATTGACTCCCCATCCCTGATAATAAAAATAATTTAAGAATCCAAAAACTTATATTTGAATCATACGAACATTAAAAAAAAGTACCTTTAACTCCCTATCACTCAACTTCTTCAAAATGACTAAAGGAAACTTTGAATTTATAAGTTTGGTGAATAAATTCTCTTCAGTTAAGCCAAAATTGAATTCTTCCATTGTATTTGAAAGCATTTTAGATAAGTTCAGAACTTTGGTTTAAAGTTTTACTTTTTGAATTGTGATTCAATTCTTCCTTTTGTTTTTCTCAAGATGAATCAAAAGTCTAAAATAAAATAAAAATTTATCATCAAATTAAATATTTAAAACAAATATTATAAATTTATTATAAAGTTCAATAAAATACCACTATTATAAGTACTCCTAATACCGTAAATTTGTTTGCAAATTTGTTCAAAATTCAAACATGTCCAATAAAAACACCTTCACTTTAACTACTATTAGAAAATTTTTAATTCAATAACCAATGTAAGGTAATTGTCAACCTCACTTTTAACTTTACTCATACAAAGTACTCATTATCAGGCCAAATGAAACATCTGTATTCATTTATAACATTTATAAAACAGGGAAACAAATGTCACTTTAGACCATTTAACTAAATTGCTTTTTCAACGAGTAAGTTTTTAATAATGACTCAATTTAAGATCTCGGGTGGTTTATATAAAACCCCTTCAAAGCTGGGATAATTTCAATCTCATTTTCAAATTCAGACTACAACCTTCAAATATAATTTTTCTTCTTTTAAGAAAAATATTTTAAAATGAAAACACTTATACTATCTTTTGATTCACCTCAATTCACCTACATGAAGAATAATCGTCTCCTGTCAGGGTACCTGAAGCTGAAGTTTAATGAGCAGGTGGATGGCAGTTGTTAACTTGCTTGGTCTGTCAAAACTCTACATGGTTATGTATAACATGATTATAACAGTGGGGGTCATTGTATGAAATACAGCATCAAATAGAGTAGAAAATCTCCACTAAGTATAATTAATATTTTTTAATTTAAAATTATATAAAAATTTAAGCATTTACTCTTAACATCCCAACTATTACTGTAGTGTACAGGACATTTTTTACTTATTTAAAAGTAAAATCTTACTATGGGTATTTCATAATTTTTCCCTCTAATCCCAAACCTCACTTCCTCCACCATGAGCCAAATAGAAAAAGGCTACACCATCTCACATGTAGATGCTTGATAAAGTACACAGGAAAAATACATATATTGTGCTTAAATATTTTAAAGATAGCAGGAGCAGAAAAAAATGCTAAATATTTATTTAATGAGCATAAAAAATATTGATTATTTAATAACATTGAAAAAATATTTACATTTTAATAAATTGATGAAAAAATGTTAAAAACATTTTCAATTTAGTATTGAATAATAGATTATATAATATATATATATATATATATATATATATATATATAATTATATATATATATATATATATATATATATATATATATATATTTATATATATATATATATATATATATATATATTTAGGGATGGAGTGAAGTATCGGTATATTTTTAGGTATCAGTATCAATATCGAGATTTCAGGAATTGGTATCGGCTAAAAATGACCGATACCAATACCAGATTTTTTTTAAGTAACTTAATCCCTTTGGCTTACATTTTTTTGAATGTTCAATTTCTTTGATTTTAAAGTTTCAAATACCGTGAAATATTGTTTTTCTTGATTTTCCAAATTTTCAATTAATTAATTACTAATTAACCATTAATTACATTTTTTGGATCTATATTCTATATCTCTGTAACTACAGATCAGACTTTGGTCAATGGTGAAGCGATTGTTCTTTGATTATCTTTTAATTTTCCAAAAATATTTGAATATCAGGTTGCCATATTTGTTCTTAAGCTGCTCATTATTTTCGTAATATTTATTTTCAGCATATAATATATATATATATATATATATATATATATATATATATATATATATATATATATATATATATATATATATATATATATATATATTATTATTATTATTAGCAATAAACTATCAAAGAGAAACAAAATATTATATAAGATACCGGTTACACTCACAATGTTGCGTTGGTTCGAGTGCCGATGGTTTTGTTTAAGCTGTGTCGTCCACTTCTCCTTTTCGGAAGGACGACGTTGATGAGTTAAGTTGATACCGCTATCAAACGTTACGATCAAAAGTCTTCAGATACTTTGTCAGGACAAGAGGATCACATAAAGGAGCAAATGACAACAAACAGTACAATAAGAATTTGTGTTTCTTGGATGGGAAAATGAAAACCGGAAGAAAATTTGAGGATATTTTTATTTATACAATTTGACCATTGGTAGTGTTTAAAAAACAACAGGCCAGAACTGGGAAAAGGAATGGGAACACAGCGTAAATTAGGGCTTTATTTTGGAACTGAAGGGAATTCGTTGATTTTTTAAATAAATTCCCCTTATCAATTCATAAAGTTTAACTGAGGAAAAAGAACTTTCGGAGTAGGATGGAACTGAAGATGTTCAACGAGAAGCTGACGATGTAGTTCCCCAACTCGGGACTACAAAAAAATAAAAGAATTTAAAATTTTCATTTGGCGTTAAATCATTTATTATGTTATAGTTGAAAAACGAAAATAAGGAAACAAAATTTTTACAATAACATACGTGACCTAACGATGATTGGAATCCTCAATCTTTGAAGTCGAATAACTCACATCGTTTTGAAAGTTCTTTTACTTTTGGTTTTTAAACTTTCCTTTAAATTATTTTTTTGTCTTTATTTTTAAATATAAGTTCTGTTCAATTATATTTTTACTTTTAGTTAATTTATATTATTCACCCTACAAAGAGAAAATAAAAAGAATTAGATACTACTATTCTACGATATACAAAAGAAAGCAAAGGGAGCCTATCTGTGATAAGTCCAGCGAAGAATACTTCATTCTTGCGAAGCCCCCATACTTCCCTCTTGGTCATCGTCTAAACGGACAACCTATCTGTGAATAATAATTATTAATAGAACTTGAGCATGTATGCTCACAATATATATATATATATATATATATATATATATATATATATATATATATATATATAATATATATATATATATATTATATATATATATATATATATATTATTTTTTTTTTTTTTTTTTGAAAGAGAATGTTTGCCAGGTTAGGCCTATTAGCTGGTCATAAGCATAGATTTACCCTTCATTTAAGATTAGGTTAAGTCGAACTGCTTTGTTAGATTTAATAATTTGTAATATCTAACAAACTAGTTCAGCTTAACCTACCTTTGACTTGATGGGTAAATGTACACCTACAGACTGGCTAATGCTATTTTTTTTTAAAAAAAAAAAATAAAATAAAATAAATAAAAAAATTACCAAAAGAACGAATGGTTTAAGGATAAATATGGCAACCTGGTATTCAAGTATTTTGCATAAATGAAAGACAGTCAAAGAACAATCCCTTGACTGTTCTAAGTAAGCATCAATTATTTTTTTTTCCTGTTTTTAAATATATCTGAAATTTATTTCAGCATATTTTGTCTTTATATTTCAACATAGTGTAAAAATGCAAACTCATCAGGATGGACTAAACTATTGCCAGTCCTTACCATAGACTAACAACTTAATCCTTTTTAATTGTTTAGCTTGACATTTTGGTTATTGATCAAGTTGAGTAGGGATTTATAAATAATTGTATCTGATTTAGCATTACTTGACTTTAGCAGTTAAAGAGGACCTTTTCTTAATAGAAAAGTACCTTGGCTTGATTTCCCTATTCTATAAGAAACTTTTTACTTTAATAATTTGGTAATTCTAGAGTGCATAGGAGCATTTTTTTTTTTTCTTAATATACTGAAAATACAAAGACAAATTCGTTAAGAAATTGTTTTTTTTTTTTTTTAGTCATAATTGAGGATATTATTCGAGTAATAACTACCACAATTTAACAACACATTTTGTACGACTTTAATGGCATATTATTATTTGACCATAGTATAAGTAAGTATACTTAGACTTTGCACTGTTATCAGGTTGCTGCATCAGTATTGGAGGGAATCATACAAAACTTTATAGCTATTTCGGAGCTAATAAAAAATAATAATATATATATATATATATATATATATATATATATATATATATTATATATATATATATATATATAATATATATATATATAATATATATATATATATATATATATATATATATATATATATATATATATATATATATGGTAATTGTAGCATTCATGGTAGTGGATTTTTTCGTACGAGACAAGGTTGCTAATATACCTACGCATTGGGAGTTCGACTTAGGGATGTTGCAAAAGTTTCGATATATATCGATATAAATACTTTTTTACGATAGTATCGAAAAAAATATCGATGATATTTTCAAACCCGATATATCGATATATCGATATTTTATCCTCAGTATCGAACCAACGATATTTTTTTTTTTACTTCTAGAAATTTTTAGTTTTCTGCTCCTTTATAAAATAAAATTTAAGCAAAATTTGTGGTATTTTTCATGTACGTTATATATATATATATATATATATATATATATATATATATATATATATATATATATATAATATATATATATATATATATATATATATATATATATATATATATATATATATATATATATATATATATATATATATATATATATATATTGCACTATATCACGCATGATGCAGGGTGGTGTCAATTGCAGAAAGTTTTAAATATTCCTGCAATCATACGTGGAAAGAAAACTAGGTTGAAAAGGGTTCCCAGCCTCTAGATACCATACGACGAAATATTCATTCATTTATCCTGACAAGAAGTTCCTTCTAACTTAATTCCTTTTTTTTTCTTTTAATATATAATTTTCCATTTTACTGCCGAAACTACATTGTGTCGAAAGATGTGTTGCTTCACCAAAAATAATTTTACTGAATTTCTGTTAATTTATTTTCAAAAAAAATATACTGAAAATTTATAACGAAATATATATATATATATATATATATATATATATATATATATATATATATATATATATATATATATATATATATATATATATATATATATATATATATATATATATGCTAGATTATGGGAATTAGTTTACTTGGAAAATTTAGGGAAAGTAAGAAAAGTTAAACTTCAGTTCATATCGATAAGTTTTGCAAAGGTTGTAAGAGGAATCGAGCGCTCTAAAATGAGAGGCTGTCTCCTTGCCAGCGACGTGAGAAATTTCTAGGGGAGTGGATAGTGCAGAAATGTATAGGATTTTTCTTCATTGCTTAAATCACCTATGTAAATAGATTTCGTAATGCTGAGACAGAATATGAACATCATAAGATCCTACGAGCAGCCTCCAATCAGTAGATTTGACTCC
>SEYY01006130.1:45000-52500 GCA_009176605.1 Armadillidium nasatum | reverse complement strand
TGCAATGTTGTAGACGGCTACCATTCATCCTTTAAATCTATTAATAGTGGTGTTCCTCAGGGTTCTGTTCTATCCCAAAAACCTTTTCTACTTTTCATTAATAACCTTCTCTCTGTTACTTCATCCCTTATCCACTCCTATAGGTGATGACTCCAAGCTTCATTATTCCTTTCTGTTTGAAAGACGCCTCTCCCGGCAGCATTTGATAGACGCAAGAAGGATAGCTTGGAGCAACCGTCCTCTGATCTATCTCGTATTTCAAATTGGGGCAGAGGAAATATGGTCGTTTTCAATGCCTCAAAAACTTAGTTCCTCCATCTCTCCACTCGACACAACTATGACATTTTCTTCGAAAACACACAACTCAAACCTTCATCTGTCCTTAATATTTTTCTCAGAGTTCTTTTTCTCTTGATCTTTCTTGGAAAGATCACATTACTTCTCTCTCTAAACAAGCTTCTAAGAGGTTGGGTGTTTTGAAGGATCTTCGTAATTTCTTCTCGCAACAACAATTGCTCTCTCTCTATAGGGGTGTTGTTCGCCCTTGTATGGAGTACTCCTTACACATCTGGGGTGAGAAGATCAATGAAAAATTTTGAGAAACCTTGCAATAATTCAGAGATATTTTACATACAAGATAGATTGCTTCATGTAGGATTGTTTGAAGACAAATTATGTTCTTGAAATCTTTCAAAATCAAAATAAAAAATAATTTTATATTTAATAAATTTTTTCTCATTTTTTTCTACACATCTTTGTTTCCTTTTTTCATTTTCTTCTTTCTGTTTTCTTCCCTTAAGGCGATTTAAAAATTATTTTTTCTTTTTAATGAAAATAATTTAAATAATATTATATTTAAGACAATCGGAAAAATAGTTTCAGTTTTATGGCACCCTTATTAGCTCACCCCCCCCTCCCGACCGCTTCTTTTTTTATAATAACTATACTCTACAAAGGTAGACAGTCTACCGTGGCTAAAACGGTAAAATAATTAACTAAAGTGCTTTAGGGTACCGGTTCGATCACACTTGTGATCCTAGGTGTATACAACCTAGAAAAGTTCCTCTCCTTAAAAGGGGCAATGCCCGTGAGATGTGAACTTTTTTATAATAATAAAAAAAAAATAATCTTAATTTTTCAGTTCCTTAAAACTAACAGAAAAAAAATTTTGGTACGAAAATTTTAATGGTAAACAATGTCACTTAAGAAAATGACAGAAGGTTCAATGTTTGTAAATTAAAATGTATAAAATATCTGCAATAAACCCGCAATACATTATATATATAGTATATATATATATATATATATATTATATATATATATATATATATATATATATATTATATATATATATATATATATATATTATATATATATATATAATATATATATATATAGTATATATATATATATATATATATATATATATATATATATATATATATATATATATATATATATAATATATATATATATATATATATATATATATATATATATATATGCTAATTTCAAATTATTTTCATTTATCTTTTGTTATTTCTGAAACTCTGAACCAATTTCTACAGCAAAAGTAGCTAAAGTACGGCAGGTCGAAATATACAGTATATTTATATATCTTTTATTACGGCTTTTATTCTCATTATTTCTCTCTCAAAAATTTTAATTATAATTATTAAACATTGAAAATAATTTGTGCAACTAGTTTTTGCAAAATTGTTTTGTTAATAAAATTTGTACGATTATTATTATTTTTATTACTATTATTATTATTATTATTATTATTATTATTATTATTATTATTAATTATTTATTTATTATTATATTATTATTATTATTATTATTATTATAATTTATTATTATATTATTATTAATATATTATTATTATTATTATTATTATATTATTATATTATTTTTATTAGTAGTAGTAGTATAGTAATAGTAGTAGTAGTAGTAGTAGTAGTAAGTATTATTTCATTTTTTATTATATTATTATTATTATTATTTCATTTTATTATTATAATTATTATTGTTATTATTATTATTATTTTAATTATTATTATTATTATTATTATTATTATTATTATTATTATTATTATTATTATTGTTGCTATTATTATTATTTGCTATCATTATTATTATTATTATTATTATTATTATTATTATTATTATTATTATTATTATTATTATTATTATTATTATTATTATTATTATTATTATCATAATTCGATTATTATCATTCATCTTTATTATTATTTATTATTATTATTATTATTATTATTATTATTATTATTATTATTATTATTATTATTATTATTATTAATATTCCTGCAATTTCCACCCTGTTGCGGGATATGGGTATTGTATATAAAAAAAAATTTTATTAGTATTATATTATCATTTCATTTATTTTTTATTATTATTTTATTATTAATATATATTATTATTATTATTATTATTCATTTTTTATTTATTATTATATTTATTATTATTATTATTATTATTATTATTATTATTATTATTATTATTATTATTATATTTTTGTTGTTGCTAATTTGATTATTATTATTATTATTATTATTATTATTATTATTATTATTATTATTATTATTATTATTATTATTATTGTTATTATTATTATTATTTAAAACAATGCAATCTAAAAATTGATATTTTAAATTTGTATCAGATTACGCACAAAATTATTAAAATCAACAGACTTAATAAAGAGTTCCCGTAATTTTAGAAACAGAACTTCACCAAATATAAAACTGTATTTTAATTGCTCATTGTCTGTTCAAAATACATAATTAATTTTATTTGTTTCTTTTATTATTATTATTATTATTATTATTATTATTATTATTATTATTATTATTATTATTATTATTATTATTATTATTTTCTTTGCTAAAGCGTTTCGTCCACAAACTTTGGACATCTTCAGAACTTGAAATTATAGTAGTGAATGAATTTATTTAAACAAATTACAATAAAATAAATTAATATTTATAATAAAAAGATTTATTTAAAAAAAATGATTTTTGATTAGGTGACAGGGTTAGATCATCGAGGGGAATCAAAGGCAAGGTCGACAAGGATTAGCAACCCTGCCCTATATTATTATTGCTTACTGCTTTCAACAACTCCATGGAGGACCAGCATGATAAACCACAGCTCCGAGCTCTTCGATCTAGAGAGCTCTTCGATCTAGAGAGCTCTTCGATCTAGAGAGCTCTTTGAAAAAGTGTTTACAGGTTAGATGGAGAAGGTGATAGTCCCCCACTGAAAGGGTGAAAACCTTACCTGGGAGTTTAAATAAAACTCAAGGATTGGCACTGAAACCAACGAGCACTCTAGTAGAAGGACTTTTAAGAGCAGAAGGCGAAATATGCACGTCCTACTGACAGGGCGAAAACCCTTCCAGGGAGAAGATGTAGGTGCAGAGTAGAATAATTTTGATAAAATATTTCAAATAATATAAAGTTTAAGGAACATAACATTAAATTTTATGTTAATGTCAGGCCAATAGCTCTTAATGTAAAAAGCCTCTGCAATTTTTAATTTTTGAACTTCACCCGAAGTGTACAGGACTTTGAATTGAGTTGATATATTTTGAAGTGTTGTTTTTCCATGTTCTACACTGAAGTGTTTATAAATCTTGCTTGGTTTGATCAGTACAAAAATTGTCCTAACGATTCGTTGGGACAAGTGGCAAAAATGTTAAAAAAAAAAAAAAATTCAGTTATTTTCTTATTAGAAAATAAATCGGTGAAGCGACTTTCTTAAGCTTCAAATGTCTTTTCTCTATTGAAAATTTTACTGTGACATTTTTGACACTTGTCCCAACGATTCGTCAGGACAATTTTTGCAGTGAATCTATGTTGATACGCTCTATCTGATGATCTGTAGTTGTGTATCCAATATACGTCAATGTACAGTCAGACTCAGAGCATTGAAATTGGTACACAACATGATGATTATTAGACGAAGTATCTCTTGTAGAAAAACAGGACGAGGGTTCTTTTGATTATTATAATGTTATTTTGATTGATTGTAGGTTTGATGAGAATTTCAATACGTTTCGAAGACACTTTTCCTCCTTTTCGAAATCAATTGGGTTTGAAGTTTTAAAGTAAAAATTTTATACTATTTTCAGTGTTCTCGATGTTTTTGCTATTTTTATAGAGTTTAGTAATAATTCTGTTAATCAAATTTACAGTTATAGATAAGGGGTGATTGCAATTAATTAAATTTTGTCTAATCCTTTTAACTTCTTCATGGAAGGATTTCCAATCAGAGCATTGATTGTAAACTCGATATATAAGGTTCTTGACAAAAGACTTTTGGTAAATAATAGGGAAATAAGAGCCAGTAGGTTAATAATAAGTTTTTCATATGTTCTTTTGATAAATCTGTAGTAGGAAGACTATTAGAATGGTAGACGTTATCTATTATATTATTAATAGTTTCAATGACCGAAACATTAGTAAATAATGATTCAATGTCTAAAGAAGCAAGAATTGTCGATTTTTAGAATAGATAATTTGCACAGTTTCCTTGCTGGACTTAATTATATATGAAGTTTTCAAATATAGACGGATTTTATTGTTTAGATATTGAGTGATATTATGCTTAACTGTTTCACATATAAATTTTACCGGGCGTAGGGGTGGATCTTTCGAGTTTTTATGTATTTTAGGTTGTACGTAAATGTGTCCAACATTATAATATCCTATTCTCTTGATTTTATTTCATATTATTTTATTTTTAATTTTATGGACTATTTTATTAATTTTGTTTGTAGTAATTAAAGTTTTGGTTATAAGATAATTTTGATTTTGAAATGTAACTTCGACAAATTTTATTAATTTTATTAATTCAATAATTAATTAAAAATTAGTTATTAATTTTGTTTAAATTATTGTTATTATTATTATTATTATTATTATTATAATATTATTATTATTATTATTATTATTATTATTATTATTATTATTATTATTATTATTATTATTATTATTTATTATATTATTATCATTATTATTATATTATCATTATTAGTATTATCATTATTATCATTATTATTATTATTCATTATTATTATTATTATTATTATTATTATTATTATTATTATTATTATTATTATTATTATTATTATTATTATTATTATTATTATTATTAATATTATTATTATTATTATTATTATTATTATTATTATTATTATTATTATTATTATTATTATAATATGTTTGTTCATTTTACCATGAAAATGAGTATAAAAATGCCCTAAAATATGATGTAACATAATCTACAAATTTTAAGATAATTTTTGAATTTAAATTTGCATCATTGAATTAAAAATAATTTAAATAATTTGTTTTTGTTTTTTTAAATATTCCGGAAAATCCCGAGTCTTCAAATATCTTGTTTTCAATGAGAAATTTTTTAATTTTTTTTATTTTTATTTTTTTTTAAGTAGTATGAATTGTGCGTATTAAAAAGTCTATCAATGAGGTACTTAAGATTGTTAGAGCTGAAATTATTTTCCTATAATTTTATTCTAATTTTTCTTATAATTTTCTTATAATTTTTCTTATAATTTTTCTTATAATTTTCTTATAATTTTTCTTATAATTTTCTTATAGTTTTCTTATAATTTTTTCGTATAATTTTTCTTATAATTTTCTCATAATTTTTCTTATAATTTTATTAATATTTTTCTTATAATTTTTCTTATAATTTTATTAAAAATTTCCTTATAATTTTTCTTATAATTTTCTTATAATTTTAATAATTTTTCTTATAATTTTATTATAATTTTTCTTTTAATTTTTCTGTAATTTTTCTGAAATTATTTTCTATAAATGCGATAAAGAAATTTTCTGATTTTCAGTTTTCTTGGAACAATTTTTTTTCCTTTTTTTTTTTTTTTAAAGTAGTTGAGAGCCAAGTATTTCGCCATCATGATTACCCATATTAAAAAGCTCATTTATATAATTATTTTCATTTTTAAATTGTCTGCGTCTGCAGACAGGAGACAAATAAAAACCTGATGAAGAATTTCACACTAAAAGAAATCTCTAGGAAGGAATTCAGTAAAAAAAATTTTTTTTTTTTTTTTTTTTTTTTTTTTTTGAGAAAATAGAAATTTTGAAAAGATGAAAAGCTTGTTTTTGACCCACCTGCAAAACTTATCAGTCAAATTTGATGTTGAAGGAGTCTTGGGTCTTTATTACAAATTTTTAAGTTTTTAATAATTTATTAGATATGTTTTAAAGAAAAGATTTACCAACTAACTTAATAAGTTTGTCAATTAAAAGCAATAAAAAAAAAAAATTAAAATAAAATAAAGTAAAATAAATTTATTTCCATTAATTTTGTATTTCAATAAAAAGAAATAAAGTAAAACCTGGAAAGTTTCAACTTTATTATTTTTATTTTTATTCATTATTTATTTATTTATTTATTTATTTATTTATTTATTTATTTATTTTTTATTTTGTAAGCAAAAATTATATTTCTTAATTCAACTTCAGAAGAAATTGCATTATTACAATGGTGTATATATATATATATATAATATATATATATATATATATATATATATATATATACTATATATATATATATATATATATATATATATATATATATATATATATATATATATATATATATATATATATATATATATATATATATATATATATATATATATATATATATATATATATATATATATATATATATATATATATATATATATATATATATATATATATATATATATATATATATATATATATATATATATATATATATATATATATATATATAATATATATATATATATATATATATATATATTATAATATATATATATAATATATAATATATATATATATATATATATATATATATATATATATATATATATATATATATATATATATATATATATATATATATATATTATATATATATATATAATATATATTATATAATATATTAATTTTTATTTAATTTTATTAAAAATATATCAATAGAGATCCACATCTATATTAGAAATATCTGTTCACAAATCCGGGTGTTCGATAATGCAAAATCGGACATTTTAATAATAAAATTTTGATCTATTTTAATAATCACAGAAAACTGCTTTCTCATCAAAATTTTAACTCGTCCGTTATATTTAATGTATTTTTAATTATTAAAATATTTTCTTTCTAATAAATAAATAAATTAAAAAAAAATATATCAATAAAAAATAAATAACTAAATAAATATAAACATAAACAAATGTTAATAAATATATAAATATATAACATCGGATAATAGGAAAACTTTGTATTAGGTTTAATATTACAATAAAAAAAAAAAAAAAAAAAAGGTGAAGCAACTTTATAAGGACTTTTCTTGTAAAATCCCCAAATTTTTTTTTCCTAAAATATTTTTTTTAAAAGATAAAATTTATTATATATAAATACGTTCGTTAGT
>SEYY01006130.1:12500-20000 GCA_009176605.1 Armadillidium nasatum | reverse complement strand
ATTTGCTGCCTTGAATTAGTTATCAAAATGAAACAGTAATGTGGGTTAGTACTGACCTAAGAGTGATTATGGGGGTAAAGAATCAGACAAGGTATTGATGGTAAATATAAATAGGCTAATGAACAGAACAAAACCTTGAGGAACATCGCGATTAAAACCGTTCTACACTTCTACCATTGAGTGACACCGGATTGAAAATCAGAGAGGTAATGGAAGAAAAATTTGGATACCTGAAGAAATAAGTTTCTCTCTCAAAGCTTTCGTGTTAGATTCCATCAAAAGCATTTGATGTATCTAATGTATATATATTGCCGGAACAATTGATTCACCGAAATGCCTTAGGGTAGAAGCCCAAGAATCAGGGAAGGAGGGAAAGATCATCTGTCCAACATAACTTCAAGAAACCTTGATGATCAATGAGAAAGAAAATTAGAGAAACGAAATGCTTCTAAACTTTATTATTTTAGATAAATCATAAAATCTTTGCAAAGAAGAGAATTCGTAGTGAAAAATTAGTAATTAAAGGGTTGGGAAAAATTCCATTTTCTCATGACAGAATGAATGAAAGCGCAACTTCTAGATGGAGGGAAAGGAAAGAGTTGAAAGGAAGAGATGAAATATGTTTAAAGGCAGGTTGCAAGCTCGGAAGATCAAGTTTAATAATGAATTGCAAAAAGAGTACTTTCAAGACTATACCTATTATTAGAATTAAGCTGAGAGAGAGAGAGAGAATGAGAAAGAGAGAGAGACCGAGACAGAGACAGAGAGACAGACAGACAGAGACAGAGACAGAGAGACAGACAGACAGACAGAGACAGAGAAGGAGACAGACAGAGAGAGATAAAAATTTAATAATTAGAAAAAAAAATTCTAATGTTTGGGATAAATGAATTGCGAAAGTTGAGAAAGGAGAAATAACAAAAGAGTATGTCTGAAATAGTCTTAAATGGAGCTTTATCAAAAGCTTTAGACTACTATGAAGAAATTATGAGTAAAAAGAAAGGTTAAAAATGAAACGAATAAGTAGTTAGAGTTTGCATTCTTAAAAAAATTCCAGAATGACTTATAATATATATATATATATATATATATATATATATATATATATATATATATATATATATATATATATATATATATATATATATATATATATATATATATATATATATATATATATATATATATATATATATATATATATATATATATATATATATATATATATATATATATATATATATATATATATATATATATATATATATATATATATATATATATATATATATATATATATATATATATATATATATATCATAAACATTTCTATCCTTCGGGAATCTGGTTTTTATAATAAACAACAGAATCAGAGCTCGGAACATTCTTCAATAAATATATAGTTAAAAATATGTCTTTTATTATTCACAAAAATTAGTTAAAATCACAGGAGAAATAAAATCTAAGGTTAACATATAAATCATTAAAATAACTCGACGTTTCGGGATTCATATTCCCATCATCAGGAGAAACAATAGTTTAAATTATCAGTAAAAGTTATATAATCATTTATCTGTAAAAGAAAAAAGTATACACAAAATGAAAACATAATTTATCAAAATGACTGGGGGGTAAAAACAAAATCAAAAATTATAA
This sequence comes from Armadillidium nasatum, assembly GCA_009176605.1. Classification (NCBI taxonomy): domain Eukaryota; kingdom Metazoa; phylum Arthropoda; class Malacostraca; order Isopoda; family Armadillidiidae; genus Armadillidium; species Armadillidium nasatum. Next base: position 18,344 of record SEYY01006130.1, on the reverse strand, counting down.
ATAAATAAATGAGCAAAAATAAATGAATTGTAAAATAGGAGACGAATGAAAAATAATTAAAATGATAAAAACTAGAAATTAATAGTCAGATAAAGGACAGGATAAACGGTATATTACGATTATTAGACTAATGAAATTGTAATTGGAAAGGGCCACTGTCACTATTAAGCGATGGTTTTAGACTAGCAATGTATATGGATTCCAGAATTTTTAGGTCAGTTGATTGGTTGGTTTGTGAAATTATGGAAAAATGGGACGGGTCTATAGGGTGATGTTTGTTGTAACTATGGGTTCTAATGCTGGATGGGGAGGGGGATGAGAGGTTCATGCCAGTTCTGGGAGAAATGCCTCTGTGCTCGTCGCATCTGACAGCGAGTTGGCGAGTTGTACTGCCAACGTAGGTACTATTACAGGTACCACAAGAATTCTTGAACAAAACTTTTGCAGACAATACCAACATTCCAACCATCCCTAAACAACCTTTCTATATTAAACTCCCATTTTATGACCATTTATACTTCAAATTGAAAAATGAACTTTATAGCCTTCTACACAACAGCTACCCCCAATTAAATTTTACTTTTGTTTTCATCCCCAACTTTTCTATAGGCTCATTCCTAACTCACAAAGAACCCCTACCTACCCCTCTGCGCTCGTCCATCATTTACAAATATTCTTGTGGTACATGTAATAGTACCTACGTTGGCAGTACAACTCGCCAACTCGCTGTCAGATGCGACGAGCACAGAGGCATTTCCCCCAGAACTGGCATGAACCTCTCATCCCCCTCCCCATCCAGCATTAGAACCCATAGTTACAACAAACATCACCCTATAGACCCATCCCATTTTTCCATAATTTCACAAACCAACCAATCAACTGACCTAAAAATTCTGGAATCCATATACATTGCTAGTCTAAAACCATCGCTTAATAGTGACAGTGGCCCTTTCCAATTACAATTCCGTTAGTCTAATAATCTTAATATACCGTTTATCCTGTCCTTTATCTGATCTGACTATTAATTTCTAGTTTTTATCATTTTAATTATTTTTCATTCGTCTCCTATTTTACAATTCATTTATTTTTGCTCATTTATTGTTTATAATTTTTGATTTTGTTTTTACCCCCCAGTCATTTTGATAAATTATGTTTTCATTTTGTGTATACTTTTTTCTTTTACAGATAAATGATTATATAACTTTTACTGATAATTTAAACTATTGTTTCTCCTGATGATGGGAATATGAATCCCGAAACGTCGAGTTATTTTAATGATTTATATGTTAACCTTAGATTTTAATTTCTCCTGTGATTTTAACTAATTTTTGTGAATAATAAAAGACATATTTTTAACTATATATTTATTGAAGAATGTTCCGAGCTCTGATTCTGTTGTTTATTATATATATATATATATATATATATATATATATATATATATATATATATATATATATATATATATATATATATATATATATATATATATATAAAACCTACAACCTTTAATACCTTTCCTACAATCGAGGGGTGGTGACTATCGCAGGCTACATCCATCCAAACACTCACCCTTCACCAACCTTTTCCATTCATTCCTATCCTCTGTCAACTGCACACTCTCCTTCAATTCATCCCTCTATCCCTTAACAGCTCCTTGACATTATTCATCCAACTTCCCCTCAGTCTCCCCCTATCTCTCACACCCTCCACTTCTGAAACAAATACCTTTTTAGCCATTCTCTCTTCATTCGTCCTACAAACATGTCTAAACCATCTCAGCATACTTTGTTCAGTTCTCTCAACCATACTCTTTCTCCACCCTCACATTTCCTTTATTCTAACATTTCTGACTCTATCTCTTCTACTAACACCACAAACTGCTCTCAGACCTTTCTTCCTAAACCATATATATATATATATATATATATATATATATATATATATATATATATATATATATATATATATATATATATATATATATATATATATATATATATATATATATATATATATATTGTAGGCTTCCGTATTGTCGCTTCTCTTCGTGATGTTGGGGGCGATAATAGTAGTGATTTTTTCTGTGGAGGGAAACCCCGTTGCAAAACCTGAGACCGAATCCATCTTAACTCTAAGCGGAGTTCCAAACTTCGGTCTAAAGACGAGAGAAAGAAGAGCTGCTGAAGAAGCTAAACCTGCAGAAGGCAAACCTAAGAAAGGTGATAAAAAGAAGAAAGATAAGAAAGATAAGAAGAAGAAGAAGCCACAGAAGAAGAAGGAAAAGAAGGAAAAAGAGACGGGAAAAAAACCAGAGAAAAAACCAGAGAAAAAAACAGAGAAAAAAACAGATAAAAAACCAGAGAAAAAAACAGAGAAAAAAACAGAGAAAAAACCATAGATTAAAAAACCAGAGAAATAAAACAAAAGACGCCATTTTGAAAACAGAAAGAGTTTTAGTTAGATTCTTTCTGGATTTCAACGATTATAATTTTAAAACTTTTATTCTAGACCAGATGATTATAATCTGTATTTAATAATTATATTATAATAAATTACTAATTAATGTGGCATTTAATTTTATTTATTCCTATTATAGTTTACCATATATATATATATATATATATATATATATATATATATATATATATATATATATATATATATATATATATATATATATATATATATATATATATATATATATATATATATATATATATATATATATATATATATATATATATATATATATATATATATATATATATATATATATATATATATATATATATATATATGAATAAGATGATGGATTTTGGGGATCTTTTTCAGCTGAAAAGAAAGAAAAGATAATGAAGTACTCCAAGCCAGAGAGAACCACCACCATTTGGGCCAAAAAAATAAAAAATTAAAAAAAAAAAAAATTAAAAAAAAAAATAAAATAAAATAAAAGCACTTTCAATTGCTCTGTTTATTTTAGGTTATGGAAATCAGAAACACCATATTGCGAAGCAGGTCACCCATTAATTTGGAAAACTACTTATTTTTAATTTTCCTATGGTATATGTTTTGTGTTTCCATCGCTTTTACCATGAGAAATCATATATATATATATATATATATATATATATATATATATATATATATATATATATATATATATATATATATATATATATATATATATATATATATATATATATATATATATATATATATATATATATATATATATATATATATATATATATATATATATATATATATATAATATATATGTTGTGTGTGTGTGTGTGTGTGTGTGTGTGTGTGTGTGTGTGTGTGTGTGTATGTATATATAATTATATATTATATATAATATATATATATATATATATATATATATATATATATATATATATATATATATATATATATATATATATATATATATATATATATATATATATATATATATATATATTTATAGTAATATGTTGGTGCTCCTCTTGAGCTTAATCTTTATAGCAAATAATATGACGAAAAATAAGCATGGCATCAAGTTAAGGTGGAGTTAGACGTATTATTGATCAATATTTAATAAATATAAACAATTTTTTTTATAACATTATTCTCTACGTTTCGATTTGACTTAAATCATTTTCAAGAGTATATAGCTGTGAAAAAGAAAGAACAATTAATTACATTAGTGATTTAAACTGCATTAAAATTAACATTATAAATGAAATATATAAATAAAACTAAATAAATCAATACACCATAAATTAAAACACGACAAGAAGGAACAGCTATTACATAGTTACTATGGAGGAGAGATTGTATAAATTACACCAAAATTATGTAAACTGGATAAGTAGTTGGTTGTATGAATTTCTACAAAGATATGTTAAATTACAGTAAATAAGCATATGAAATCCAAATTTGATTGGTGCTGACAATTAATGGAACAACTATGTAGTAAGTGTTAATGCTTACGGATCAAGAGCCAAACAACAAATCATTCATACAATTACTATCACACACACAGAGGTGCAAAGGCACCTCTGAAAACCAAAAAATAAATATATATATTATATATATAAGGTAATAAAAACACACATAAGACATACCATGCACATCAAATGAAATTTATTGTCAAACTCATTCAAAATATGAAAAGGAGGCATATTATACATCTGGCATGATAGAATAGGACACAAAATAGTATATTTCTAGCTAACCGATATGTAATGAATAAAAGATTTATTCTGTAAAAATTTTTTTTTGGTAGAAAGGTTATAAGCAAAAGAACCAACAATTTGAATTATGCCGTAGCTAGAATATAGGAATAATAGAATTAGAGACCAGCGATATAGAGAGGAGTAGTGGTTAGATTATTATTTAAGTCTGGTTTTTGTTTGAGAATGTATAGAGATTCCAGTATATTTACAAATATTCCCCTTCAATTAACCGTTGAACTACTCATCCAACACATATTTCAACACAACACTCTTATACACAATTACGACAGGAACACCTTTAAACAATTACTTTCTCTAGCCACATCAGACACATTTTTTACATTTGACAATACCATTTACCAACAAAACGACGGTGTAGCAATGGCATCACCCCTTGGCCCAATCCTTGCAGACTTCTTCATTTCACATCTGGAATCCCTTTATCTAGACACCTCTTCTACAGTTTCACCTCCTACATTTTACAAAAGATATGTCGACGACATATTTTGCCTTTTCCCCTCAATAGAACTTGCTAATAAGTTCCTTTCGCACATCAACACCTTGCACCCCAACATAAAATTTACAATAGAACACGAACATCTTAACACGCTTCCATTTCTGGATGTCTTTGTTACCAAAACTCCTCAAATGTTCACTACAAACGTCTACAGAAAGCCAACATTCACACCAACTATAACTAATTATTACAGTTCCTCCCCTATTACATACAAAACCAACACCATTCTTACATTCATACACAGAACATATGGAATTGTCTCTTCTCACCTCAATTTACACAATGAATTTCAATTTCTTCAGGATTTATTTCTCGCACATAACTATCCACCTAATATAGTATCACAATATATCTTTCATTTTCTTAACAACAAATATCGTCCCACATTCCCCACATTACTAGCCCCTAAAAAAACCATTTACATCAGCTTTCCTTATCTCAATTCTACCACCACAGCCATGACACGTAAAATACGAAAGATTCTGTCATTACATTTCCCACATATAGACTTTCGATTCACATACAGTACGTCTTTCAAAATCTCTTCTCTTTTCCATTACAAACCGTCATTGCCCTTTCCTCTCATAGCCTCGGTGGTATATAAGTACTCTTGTCCCTTGTGTAGCAAGGGCTACATAGGATCTACCACCAGACTTTTGAGATCTCGGATTTGTGAACACCAGGGCATCTCTCACCGCACCTCTCTTCCTCTTTCTACTCCATCTTTTTCTAACATACGTATTCACACACAAACATGCAACACCTTTCCTCTCCCCAAACATTTCAATGTTCTGTTCTAGACACCAACCCTGATCCAACGTCGTTACGCATACTGGAATCTCTATACATTCTCAAACAAAAACCAGACTTAAATAATAATCTAACCACTACTCCTCTCTATATCGCTGGTCTCTAATTCTATTATTCCTATATTCTAGCTACGGCATAATTCAAATTGTTGGTTCTTTTGCTTATAACCTTTCTACCAAAAAAAAAATTTTTTACAGAATAAATCTTTTATTCATTACATATCGGTTAGCTAGAAATATACTATTTTGTGTCCTATTCTATCATGCCAGATGTATAATATGCCTCCTTTTCATA
>SEYY01006129.1:27500-30713 GCA_009176605.1 Armadillidium nasatum | reverse complement strand
GTAGATAAATATTATTACGACGTAAGTTTTCCTCACAGTTTGGGGGATTTTCTAGATTTGCCTCTTAATTCCCTAAAGTAAATAAAAAAGACTTGAAAGAATATTTACGGGTGAAGATGCTTATACTCTGCATAAGCTCTGCTCGTAAAAAGTTTAAGAGCCGTAAAACTGAAGTTTATGATACTGACCATACTTGGCAGTTAGATTTAACAGATATGATTAAGTATAGTTCATATAATGACGGGTATCGTTATATTTATTCGTCATTGATTTATATTTATGGTTAAAACCTCTAAAAGATAAAAAAGCTCCACCGCAGCTAAAGCTGTGAGAGAGATAATTAATGAAGATGACAGATACCCTAAGTTTATGTGGACTGATAAAGGTACAGAGTTTTGGGTAAAGAATTCCAAACTATTGTCTCAGAGTACGATATAGGATATTATAACACATTTTCAGTGAATAAAGCTGCAATAGTTGAACGTGTACAACGAACTATCAAAGAAAGAATGCATAGATATTTTACTAAAATGAATACATTTAAATATATTGACATTTTAAATGACTTGGCATATTCTTATTACCGTTCATTTCACCGTGGAATTAAGAAAACGCCTCTTGAGATGTTGACTACCTTTCCAGTAATAAATAATATTAAAAAAGAAATAAAAGATAAAACTGGTATTAAAGTAGATGATTATGTTCGTATATCAAGATCGACAGAAAAATTTAAGAAAGGATATACAGCGAATTGGTCTCAGGAGATATTTCAGGTGGATAAGATAAAAGAATTTCCTCGTGATGGTTTAAAATTATACTATCTAAAGGATTTAGAAGGGGAGGTAGTGAAAGGTGGATTTTATAAACAGGAGGTTCAAAAAATAAGTTTCGATCCTAAAACTTTATAAAATAGAAAATTGAAGGAAAGGGTAAAGGTAGAAATAAAATGTATCTCATAAAATGGCAAGGATACCCTGATAAATTTAATAGTTATATAAAAGCCTCAGAGTTAAAAAAATATTAATCATTCTAATTCGTAATCATGGAGAGTGAAGACCATTTCTACCTAACTCTGCCGTCTTCGGCATCTATGGACTTATATCACGATAATAAAGTTTCAGACTTTACTACAGAATTAATATTTCCTATACAGCTCGATAGAGAAATGTATGAGATAGGACTATGTGAAGTGATTTTAGACGTAGACCTAGAAAATGTAACATCAAGACAATCCGCCTTTGTAATTTTTAGAAACGTTAAATTTATTAAAAATGGGTTGAAAATAGAAGTTGATAAGGGAATGGATATTGTAAAGCGCGGAAAAGATGCTTTTTATTGGGAAGAGTTTACAGTGAAAAGAGGAAAATATGATTCTCTTAATGAACTGTTTGGGTTTTTTAACCGTGAATTTTTATCGTCAAATTTGTAATGACTTATTTTTTCAAGTCAAAAAAATTCCTAATACGGAATACGTATTCGTAACTTTAAATTCGGTTCTGGAAACTAATCTGAAAGAAAAAAGTTTGTTTAATTTTCATAAAGCGAAATGGATGAAGAAGTGTATTTTTGTACCTGACGTAGCAATTGATGATATAAAAGGAGATTAAGATTAAGTAAATCGTATCTGAGCTCTGTACGTATTTATATAAGGGATGTTGAAGGTGAACCATTTCCATTCACTGACGGTACTGCATTGTGTAAAGTCCATATCAGAAAGAAGCTACGCAAATAATAATAATAATAACAATAATAACAAAATATAAAATGGAAGGAGAAAGAGTATTTAGGGGTTATAAAATACAGAGAGGATACGGACTTGGAGGCTTTTTCGCAAAATTACTGCGAGGAGCATTACCTATATTTAAATCCAGTGGAAAATATCTCTTTAGAAAGGTCACAAAGACAGGAGTAAACACAATACGCGATGTTATAGGAGGAGTTAACCCTCGTGAAGCCGTAAAACGTCGTATTGCTGATGTTTCTGATGAGATGCTAGACGATGTTAAACGGAAAATACGTCGTAAGATGACTGGAACAGGTGTTGGTAGGAAGATGAGAAAAGGGAAGAAGAAGAAGAAGAAGAAGAAGAAGAAGAGTAAAGAAAAAAGAAATTGATGTTTTTGACTTTTAGGTAAGCAGTCGTCTAAGCGAAAAAATATAAACCAATGTTATTATTTTAATGTATCATTATTCGTCGACTGATCATAGAAGCAGGATGCACTTCCTTCATCCCTCTAGTCCTGACTGTTGTAAAACAGAGTTAGATCTCTTTTCTGTGAACCCTACACAGACCAGTGTAGGTGAAACCAACTTTATCAGTATTAATCCTGTACACTCTATTACGAACACTGATGTACCTTTAGAATTTAATGTGCCTGGAACTTCAGATCAGTATCTCGACCCTTCAAATGTATTTTTATATTTAAAAGTAAAGTTAGTAAATGCCGAAGGTGGTTCAGACTTACCTGGAGCAGATCAACATCTCATTTTGCCTGAAACAAATTTTCTATATACCTGCTTTAGCCAGATTGAGGTATTTTTAAATGAAACGTCTCTAGGAGCCTCATCTGCGAGTTATCCATACAGAAGTTATATAGAACATTTATTAAATTATTAGACGAGCAAAACATCCATCTCCAATCTTGTGGATTTTATAGCTTTAAAGATGCTGAAAATCATCGACTTAAATGCGCTAAAAACAGATACAATGTCTATGAATATTATGGACGAATAAATGGGGACATATTCTCCCAAGAAAGGCTTATATTCTTCTGTAGATAAGGTAAGCTCAAGAGCAATCCTCATTGCACTTGGTATATTAGTGCATCTAACGCTCACAGCTCCCGAAACCTGTATTTCAGTTATTAGACCTATTTATATGTAAGAAAAGTGAAATTAGCGCCAAGAAACATTTAGAGATGAGAAATCTCTTCTTGAGACTACTGCGAAATATCCAATAAGAAGAATTGAGACTAAAATTTTTAATTTCACACAAGGATTATCAAATATTAATATTTCGAATATAGTCAATGGAAGCCTTCCACAGAAAGTTATTGTGGGGATTGTAGAACATGAAGCATATTCTGGCCATTATAAAAGTCTCCTTTTAAATTCACTCATTTTGGACTTAGGACCATCAGTTTACATGTAAACGGTCAGCCATTCGGCCGAAGTAATGAGATGATATAAAGTGCGGAGAGCCCCTTATGATCA
>SEYY01006129.1:15000-17500 GCA_009176605.1 Armadillidium nasatum | reverse complement strand
TAAATTAACGTAGGAGAAGAAGTTTTAACTTGAAAATTTCAACTATTCAGGACAGGTGAAAGGGAGGCCAAATTGGGTTACAACATTACTATACCAAGTATGGAGGTAGAAAAAATACTAAAGGAATGAAGAAAAGCAATATCTGCACAGTACACTAAAAGAGAGGTAAAAAAAAAGAGTGCGGAAATTACAGAGGAATAGCGTTGCTGGTAGAGGCGAGTAAAATATATGAAAGAATTCTGGAGAGAAACCTAAGAGTGGAAGTTGAAGATAAGATATGATGATGGTAACATGGCTTCAGGCCTAGAAAAGGTACGACGGACTTGATTTTTTACATCAAGATACTGAAAGAGAAGACCATAGAGTGGGATAAAATAGCATACGTAACATTTATGGACTTAGAGTAGGGATTCGACAGGATAATAAGGAGAGAGACTGGAGAGTATTGGAGGAATCAGTGAAGGACATATCGGAGGTATTTATACTAAGTATAAAAAGTATGTACCAAGAACCAATAAATATGGTCAGAAGAGAGGGAGGAGAAAAGTGATTTGGAATGAAGACAGGAGTAAGACAAGTGATTTTATTCTCTCCTCTACTCAATGCGCTATATCATGATGCCTGTATCAGGAAAATATGACCAAGGGAAGAAAAAGCAAACACTAGTCTACGCCGATGACGCTGCAATAATAAAAGCGGAAATATGAGAATAGGAGAATAACAGGAAGCTCAGAAAGATGAAGGAAGTGATGAATTCTAAACAGTGTCCATAGGTTTTGTAATAAGTTTTATAGGGTCTTATATTCACGAATGAAATTTTGTAGACCACATAGGCTTTTAGGCACAGAGGTGAAAATCGCATTGGTAATGGTATGGATCTTATAAACAAATGTTCTAAGCTATTACAGGAAAAACCAGAATATAAAATGAAAAACGAAAGTATAAGGGATTATGTACAGGCAATTAACAAATAAATACAGCAAGGTTGAACGGTATGGACATTTGGAGAGAAAAGTGGTTAGAAGATAATGGATATTGAGGCCTGAGGGCACTAGACCAAGAAGAATACCCAGAAAGAGATGGAAGGACTCAGTGAAAGACTCGTTGAGAGGACAGCAGATGTCCCATATGAGAAAATTGATAGATGGTCATGTTCTGGAGAAAAAGAGAGATGGAGATCAATGATAGCCTCGGGATGAAACCAGAGAGTTAGGCTCTGGAAGAGAGCCGTGATGAAAACCATAAGAGGGTTATGGTATTTTTTTTTAAGGTCCAGATGAAACTACTTAATTGAAATATTTCTTTACCTTTACAGTTTTTAAACTTTAACATGTTCACATTTAACGCTGATTTTGAGCAATTTCAACTCCTCAATTGGAGAAGTTTTCGTTATCGTTGTACTACTTAATTGAATAGATGAATGACGGGAGAATAAATAGATCAGTTCTTGGGTTCTGCATTTTAAATATTTTGTAGTGAATATTACAACCATAAGTTATTTCTTTTATTTTAGGATAAATAAAAACTCTTAAATTGATCAAAAGTTTTATAAACACTTTAATAAGGGGAGGGTTCGGTTTAAAAAATTTTTTTTTATTATTTGAGCGGTTTGGGTGAAATTTTCTGTGTATACAGCTTTTTTCCCGGTGAAAAAAGCTTCATTTATAGTGTTTTTATGAGTCTCTAAAGGTTTCATAGTTATTAGTGGTCATAACTCAAAAAAAAAAGAAATAGCGGGAAAAAAATATTCTTCCACATGAGATGAAAATTGTCCTGAACCATCTTAGCCCCAATCTCTTTAATTCGCTGGAAGCGATTTTTTATATCACGTTCAAAAAAAGAGGTATAATCAGTCAAATTTTTTTTTGAAAAATTTGTTACCCTTTCGGAGAAAAAAATTATTTAAAAAAAATTCTCTCCAGGAACTTTGACTAAATTTGGACATTGTTTAAAGGAGAGATAGGTCTACAAGATTTATTTAGAGCATTATTAAATGTTATTTGTTTGAAGGAAGGTATAGCCTCTCAAACTTTTAAAATTTTTGAAAATTTTCTAAAAATGGACCTTTTTTGAGAGATCATATCTCGGAACAAACAAATTAGATCGAACAAAGTATTTAAAAGAATTTGTAGCCCCAACACTTTTCTATAAGTGTGCTAAAAGTTATTTACGTAGTAATTATACTTTTTTTTTAAATATTTTTCCTCAAAAATTTGAATTTTTTTTTTCAAAAAATAATTTCTTTTGATAGTGAGTCAGTCTTGGACTAATACTGTTTTTTGTGTAACTCTGGGAGGAAAATTCTATCAAAAGTTTTTGTAGCCAATAGAAAAGGAACATATGTTCCAAATTTCAGACCAAAAACATTTTTTATGTGGCTTCACCGTAGATTTAAATTTTGAAAAACATTCCCATATAACTGCTAAACATTAAATCCCTCGTAAAAACGTTAGGAATCGACTATTTTCGTCGGGAAAAAAGCTATATGTACTGAAATTTT
>SEYY01006129.1:0-10000 GCA_009176605.1 Armadillidium nasatum | reverse complement strand
ACTATCCCTCTTCTAAACAAAATCTAAAAATAAAAAAAAATGTGCAGGCATTTTTTTTTAAATAATTTTTTTCTCCGGAGGGGTATGGTTTTTTTCAAAAAAAAATTTGGATGCCTACAACGTTTTTTCTAGACGTGATATCAAAAATCGCTTCATACAACATCTATATATTGGGGCTAAGATTGCTCAGCTAAAATTTCACCTCATGTGGACCATTGGTTTGACCCCGCTATTTAAAATTTTTTCAACTTTTGACCCCAAATATCTTCTAAACAATTAATCACTCGTAAAAACATTAGAAATGGACTAATTTCGTCGGGAAAAAAAGTATCTATACTGAAAATTTCAGCTCAATCGGTCAAGAAATAAAAAAAATTTCAAAAATGGGGCTTGCCCAATTTTCCGGCATTCAACGTTCATTGGAAAAAAAGATGCTGCTTTCATGATAGAAGAGGGTGGTTGCAAAATGTAATGTAGCCTGTGTTATCTCTTTCTTCTACATGAATGCATTGGATTTTCTGATTTTCTATAAAGCATTGCATTACGTCTCACTGCAAGATTCAATTTATGAATAAATTCTTAACCTGTTTTGATTAAATTATCTTTTTTATTTTCTGTGTCTTTCATTCTAATTTGTTAGTGCTTGTAGTTTAAAGATATCAACCACCAAAGATAAATGATCTTTGTTACAAGTTATCTTTTTATAGCATTTAATCAGTGTGGTAGCCTCCTTTTTTTCATCCGTTCCTGCAATTCGGTTTGACATTGAATCCACTTTCACTTTTGTTATTTGCAAATTCAAATCGTCAGAATTATTCGCCTTTTTATCATTTCCAGCCCTCTCTTTACAATTTTATAAGGATTTGTTTTCTCTTTGAAAATAAGGAACTTAATCAGGTAAGTTGCTAACTTACTTTTCGTTAGAGAATGGATAAATAAATGTATTGGCATTAAATGACTGGAGAAGTCTTTTTCCTTACACTCACAAGCAGAATTTTATCTGAAAGTGTGTGGTGCTGATTAAGGAAATTTTCTGTATCTCCATTCTCGACTCCTTCAGAAATTTGAATAAAAAATACTGGCCCTTCTTTCCCGAAATTGCTAATATTTTTAATTCAGGCTGGTTCCTCCACTATTATTATTATTATTATTATTATTATTATTATTATTATTATTATTATTATTATTATTATTATTATTATTATTATTATTATTATTATTATTATTATTATCATTATTATTGTTATTATTATTATTATTATTATTATTATTATTATTATTATTATTATTATTATTATTATTATTATTATTATTATTACATTGAAGAGAATTTTCCAGCAAAATTTGTTTAATATTTAAAAAAAAAAATTTTTTTTTTAAATTTTCGTTTAAGATACGGGGATTCTGTTCAGTTTACAATTGATACCTTTGTGGTTCCTCATGGATTATATCTCTTACTACTAAGTTGTATGTAGTCAATGAGATGTAAAGCTCGGCATCCCCTATGATGTATGGTTTATATATCTATATGGTGTAATCTGTCTATTGTATATCCTGTTTCTCTGATCGTGTTGTCTACTAGTACTAGATTCCCATTTGTTTCAGTGTTACTACTCTGATTTTTTACTACTTGATATTTACACAACTGCACACTGCATCACCTAACGTTGGCACTAAATATCTTTTAACTATTCCTTACAATGCTGGCAAACTCTTTTCTCTATGACCAAGCCTCCCACAACAAATGAATATACTCTCAGGATTGTCGCGACTTCCACCTGACGTAAGGATCATCGTCCCTATTCTTATGCATCGACTCTTATCTGATAATTTTAATTACAAAGCAAATAGCGGCTTCTATTTCAGAACTCTATGAGACAGTTCTGCTCACCTGGACTCCAAGATCTCACCTTTCTTTGATTTTAATCTTTTGATATTAATGATTACGGTCGATACGATTCTCTTTCTGCCTCTTCATGGAATTATTTTGAAATATGATTTACTAGAGAGTGTTTTCCTGTAAAACTTATGCTGACTAGTCATTTTATTTACCGTTTTAGCCTGTTTACTGTTTGTATATGTACGTTCGTGTGCTTGCGAGTGTACGTAAGTGTGTGTATGTGTGCACGTGATTGTGTGAGTGCCTATCTGCCATTCGAATGACGAGAATAAGAGGGCGTGCGGGTGGGTGCAGGCGGGGGCTTTCTATTGGCTTTGCCAATGTCCGTGGCCTTCGATCTAATCTCGCGTCTGTTGAACACCATCTCACTACCTCTCGTCCTAACCTTTTGCTTCTGTCTGAGACCCAGTTGGAAAGGAATTCTTTCTCTAGCAATCTTAATATCTCAAACTACAACTTTTTTCCCAATTTCCGACTAAAAGATGGGGACTGTGCCTATATTAACATTAACACTCCAGTGACACGTCTCGTAAATCTAGAATCTCCTAATTTCGACGTTTTATGGCATAAAATCTGTCTTCTTACTACTACAATTATTGTATGTTTCTGCTACTGCTCTCCTAATGAAACAGATTTTCCAGTTCTTTTCCAACATCTTACTACTTCTCACGAGGCTGTTACTTCTTCTCATCCAAATGCTGAAGTCCTCTATTTAGGGGATTTCAACGTACACCATTACACTGAATGGTTAGGCTCCTCTCATACTGATACAGGTGGGAAGGAGGCCAAATCATTCAGCATTCTCAACGATCTGGAGCAGTTGATTAGGGAACCCACACACATTCCAGATCGTCCTAACCAATTCTTGAATACACTTGATTTATGATTCACCACTACTCCTTCTAGTTATAAATACACCATTTTCCCTCCTATTGGTAACTCTGACCATAATCTTATAGCTCTTAGTTATAATGCTTTCTCTCCAACAGCTCCACCATGCCCTAAACGTAATTTCTGGCACTTTAATCAGGCTAATTGGGGGGCAATGCGCCTCTTCTTCGCTACCTATCATTGGAGTGAATCTTGCTTTATCTCTAGGGATGCTTCTGTGTCTGCAGACTAGGTAGGGGTAGTTATCCTTGATGGGATGGGAAGATTCATTCCATCTACAACTAAAACTTTTTCTACACAAAATCCATGGTTCGATGGCAACTGTTCTCTTGTCCTTCGGGAGAGAGACAATGCTTATCGTGAATGGAAAAACTCTCCTTCTCCTATCACTCTTGCTAATTTTCATTCCGCTCGGAATCGTTGCAGGGATGTTCTTCGACGGTCTAAACGTACTTTCATAAAAAAGAAGTACGCTGACCTCCATGGCTCTCCTTCTGATAAAAATTTCTGGCCTCTTGTCAAAAATATCGCTAATAACTTCTGTAAATCTGCCTTTCCTCCTCTTTTTCGCTCTGATGGTTCTATTGCAAATACTCCCTCTGAAAAGGCTAATCTCTTCGGCCTCCTTTTCTCATCTAATTCCACCCTGCTCGATTCTGGCATTCCTCCTCCTACTCCTTCTCCTCTCAGGTGTCCCATGTCCCTGCCTGTAATTACTCATGATCAGGTGCATGGAATCCTGAAATCTATGAACGTCAGGAAGGCCAGTGGCCCGGATGGCATTTCCCCTCGTGTTCTGAGGGAGTGTGCTTCCGAGTTAGCGCCTGTCCTCGTTCAACTCTACTCTCTATGCCTTAATACTAATACTTTTCCTCATTGCCGGAAGAGTGCATTTGTTCAACCCATCCCGAAAAAGGGTAGCCGCTCTGATCCCTCTAACTGTCGACCTATAGCTCTCACTTGTGTTCTGTCTAAAAATTTTGAAACTCTCCTCAACTCTCATTTCCTGGATCATTTGGAGTCTCATTCTCTTCTCTCTGATCACCAGTATAGCTTTCGTCGCTCGAGGTCAAATGGTGACATACATTCCTATCTTCCTGATCTATGGTCTTTTGCCCTTTGGGACTTCGGGGAGTCTTGTGTGGTGGCGCTTAACATATCCAAGGATTTTGACCGGGTATGGCATGCGTCATTGCTCTCTAAGCTCCCTTCCTTTGGGTTTCTTCCTTCTCTTTGCTTACTTTTGTCTAGTTTTCTCTCAGATCGTTCCATTTCGGCACTTGTAGATGGAGCGACCTCTTCCACCTTTTCTGTCAACTGTGGTGTTCCTCAGGGTTCTGTTTTATCTCCAACCTTATTTTTACTTTTCATTAACGATCTTCTCAACTGCACATCTAACTCTGTTGACTCTTATGCTGATGACTCAACTCTTCATTCTTCTACTCATTTCAAATCTGCTCCCTCTTTTGTCTCTAGAGTTGCTTCTTGTCTTCAACTTTCCAATTTTATTCTAGCCGATCTGGATGGGATTTCCCGGTGGGGACATAGCAACCTTGTGAAATTCAACTCTTTAAAAACTCAGCTTCTTCACATCTCCCACTCAAAAACACCTCCTAACTTTCCTACCTTCTTCGATGGCTCTCCCATCTCACCTGTAAATAACATTAACATTCTTGGTCTTAACATAAACAATAAACTGTCTTGAAAACCTCATATCACAACGGTTTCTAAAGCGGCCTCTTAAAAGCTTGAAATTCTTTTCAGGTTGCGAGAATTTTTTTCTTTTGAACAGTTACTTCAAATATATAAGGGTCTTATTCGCCCTTTTATGGAGTACTGTTCTCACATTTGGGGGGCTCCTCCTCTCTTCTGGATAGGGTTGAGTCTAAAGCTAAGAGATTAATAAACTGTCCCCTACCTTCAAACTATCTTGACCCACTATCTCTGAGACGTGACGTTGGAGCACTATCCCTTTTCTATAGGTACTACATTGGCAGGTGCTCGAGGGAATTGGCCTCTCGCATTCCTCCACCGTTGCGTCGTCCTCGTTGCACAAGGGGTGCCCAGCTTTCGCACCAGTTTTGTGTGGACGTAGGAAACCCCAGGCTGGCCCGTTGTGGTACCTCCTTAGCCACCTCTGCTCTGTGAAACTCTCTACCATCATCTATTTTTCCTCCTGTATTTAATCTTCCTCTCTTCAAGGCTTCCGTCTGTGCCCACCTGATGGATGTGCGTTAGGACTGTGTTTGAACGTTTTTTATTTTATGTTGTGCGTGCCCCCTCCTTGAAAAGGGCTATGCCCGTGAGTGGCGGTGTTTTGTAAAAAAAAAAAAAATCTAATAACTTAATAATTTTAAGAGCATCTTTATGTTTGTAGCATATCTTTTGCATTAAAAGATATGCTACAAACATAAAGATGCTCTTAAAATTATTAAGTTATTAGATTTTTTTTAAAGATTTCATAAAGTCATAATTAGTGTTCGTGAATACTATTTTACGATTTAGAGAAAACGGTAGTAAGATATTCTGACTCTTATCCACTTATTAAATTTATATATATATATATATATATATATATATATATATATATATATAATATATATATGTATATATATATATATATATATATATATATATATATATATATATATATATATATATATATATATATATATTATATATATTGTTTAAATTCTTATGACACTGAAATCCCAGAAAGCGCTTAATGCAGATATGTTGCTGCTCTACTAAGAATAAACCTAATTCTATTAAAATTTGGCCTGCAATTAATAAAAATAAATTGATAAATGAACTCACCATTTAAAAGGTTCTTTAATTGTTAAAATAAAGGGGAAATTAGGGGATTTGTTTTATTTCCAAGACATTAAGTTGGACGTTCGTTTTATTTAAGCTCATAAATAAATTTTAAAGTTGTAAATTAGTAAAATTTTGCCTAGTGGGAACATAACTTTAACCCAAAGCAATAATCCTAATACTATTCTCAAAAACGTAGGCTAAGTTAATTAAACAGTAAAAGTCAAATCAAATATAAAATTCAAGTTAACGGTAATACACTAACTCAACCCTAACATGATCAAGAAAGTCAATCTAATTCACATGGCAAAATAAAATATCAGGTTGAATTAATCTAGTGGGGACCTAGCTTCTCTTATAAAGCTCTAAAGATTCCTACCCTAAGGATAAAAGTATAAATATAACTACTATATAAAAAAAGTATTTTGAAATAGTTAAATGGGGATATACTCATCTTATCGAAGATTCTTCAGGCTTATATGAGCATTTTTAGTTATAAAACGTTAAATAATAATTGTAAAATTCGACTTACACTGTCGAATTTAAAAATAAGGCAAGCCTTAACCTCGCTTTCGAGTATATAACAAGAGTCAATACACATGTTAAATGTTGCCATCCTATGAAATATTTTTAAAGTTAGAGTGTATTTTGATATTTTGTGAAAACCATAGATAGTTTTATTTACTAAGAAGCAAAAATATAAGGATTTTCTAATAACCTCCCAACAACAAGAATTTAAATTTTAATTTTAATTTAAATTTAAAATAAGCAAGAATCAAAATTTTAAATTAATGAAGTCAAAATAAATCTAGCATTAACATGATATTTTCTCCATGCAAAGCCTACAAAGTTAAATTTAAATCTAATTTTTGCAATGCTAAAATAAGACTACAAATATCTTGAAATTAAATACTGCAAACTACTTAAAACTAAAAGAGAAAGCCTTTCAGAATCATCCAGACTCTCCTTCAGAAATTTTAAGATATGTCATAAGCATTTGTTTAAGATGTGTCTCCCTCAACAACTTAAGACCCTTTTGTAAACTTCCTCTTCCTTTAAAATGGGAGTGAAACTTAGAAATTCCTACCATATTGAGGGAAACGTGTTTTTGCACAATATTTTATTAGTAAAATGTTTAATAAATGAAAAAATAGGCTTTGCATTATTTTTAATTTTCAAAAATTCAATTTCAGTTTTAAAATAAGCAACTGGCATGCACCAGATCAAAGAAAGCAAAGCAAACTTGTATTGAATAATATCACCTATTTTATCAAACCATATTTTAAAAAATATGAAAAGTCACTAAGGTAAATTCATTAAGTGCAGAAAATTCTGCTGGCAAAATTTTAAAATAATATAGCAAAAGGATAGGATCATTTTCCCAATAAAATTTTAATCTTCTATAAAGAATATTGGCAATTTCCCAAACGGGCGCTATATTTAGATCAATTTTAAAGCAAGCTACATTAATAAATCTTCCAATTTTGAAAGGAAAAAATGCTTCAACACATTTACCTTCATTAATGTATTTAATTCAACAAAATCTTTAAAGTCATGCAAATCAAACACTGAGTAAATACTATGTCCCAGTTTTAAATTATCAAAACTCATTTTTAAACCAAATACTTCAAAAAATAATATCAAAAGCACCAAGAAAGCAAGACTTTTTATTGGGAGAAACTAAATCAGGTACTTCATAACAATCATTATGCAGAGAAGTGAAATTTATATGAGGTTCGGCAATTTTAGGGCTAGTATAGCAGCTGTGCTAAGATATAGTATCTAAAGGCATTGCTACCGGTACTATATCATTATTATTATCAAATTTACAATTAAGGCTACTATCAATACCACTAATCAAAATTGGAGTCTCTTTGGTACTGTTAGTACTTGCGCTTGCACGAAAATCAGCAAAAGGGCTAACCTATTCTTTGCTTGGAATATAGGGGATGCCATATTTGAAAAAATTATCTGCAATAATGGCAATTTTGTCTTCAATAATGGCAATTTTGTCTTCAATATCAATTATAAAACCTAAGTCGTTATCACGCTCACTTTTATAAAGATTATCTTAAGACTCAAATTTTACTGTTAAATAGAATAGCTTTATTTACCCTTTCAAATGATCTAATGCAATTTTTTATTTCTTCTAATTTCTCTAAAATAAATGAAAAACATTGAGTTGTTTTAATTTTAGCAAAAATAACCTCAATGTACCATTTCATATCTTCTCTTTCAATAGCAAGAAAGCAATTTAACGATCGGCATTCATCAAATTTCGCCATTTTAAAATTAAAAAGAAATTTAATTTGTTAATCAGTAAAATTTAAAATTAATAAGCAATTTATCTACTAAGATGGAAAAATATAAGGGTTTTCTAATAATATATAGAAGGACGCTTTCAAATATAGCTCCTCATCCACCCATCTTCCAAACACTTGGTAGCTCATTGCCTTCGGTGATGGGATTGGTGTTACCAAGGCTTTGATGCTGATTTGCTCTTTTGCATGATCTTATTTTTTATTAATTTCTGCAATATTCGTGCTCTCATCAAATTTTTAGCCAAATACGGAATGTTCGCAACAATTTTGTTTGTTCTCGTATCTAGTTTGGAAAATTCAAACTCTAAAGACATAAACTCTAAAAAATTCATCGATTATCTTAACTTCAAAATAGAACATTATTCCACTTCACCTTTCCCTGAAATCATCATTTTTGGCGATTTCAAAACTCATCACTGCCAATGACTCCTAAGTTAGTTCTCATAATCCAGTTGGTGAACTTGCCTACGACTTTTCTATCGAAAACAACATTAAGCAGTTAATGTAACTCTCTACCCGAATCACTGAGAGTCTTGGTGATGAACCCAGTATAATGAATCTTCTCTTAACCTCTAATCCTTCTCTTTATATTTGTAAACTCTATCCTCTTCTGGATTCATCTAATCACCTTCTCATCCACGTTTCTTGTTCTGTCTCTAAAAGTCTTTCGAAAGAACGGCAGCCTCTTTCGGCGAGGTGACGTTTCTGGCATTTCGGTGCCACTAACTGATCTGACTTGTGATTGTAATTCTCTGATTTTCCATTGAATAATAGCAATTTCCGATCGAGGGGTCCCTCGGAGTATGTTCAAAAAAATTACAATATATTACAATTTATATTTAATCTGGGAATCGTACAAAATCTATTCTTGGTAACCCAAAAACTCTTTTCTCAGTAGAAAACGCAATAACCTTTTTGGTTCTTCTTCCTCACTCTCTTTCTGGCATTTTACAAAAAAAAATGTTCATCACTAACTTTGCTTCTTCCATTATTTTTTTTTTTTTTTTGCTCTATACTAAATCTGAACTCTTCGCTCAAGCTTTTGCTTTTTAATTCAACCTTGGATGATTCCGAAGCTATCCTATCTCCTTCAAACCACTCTAACTCATTTACTCTAGAGACATCATATCTGCTCTTTCTGAGCTTAACACTAAGAAGACTTATGGTAGTGATGGTATCCCTCCTGTGATTCTCAAAACTTGTTCTTTCTGTAAACGTGCGCTCATTGAGACTGTGCCGAAAACGGAGTAATCTCTCAACCCTCCAACTACTGTCCGATTTCTTAAACCTCCGTTTTTTATTTTAAATTTTTCTAATCTGTCCAAATAGGGACATTTAGGAACATTTCAATTCTTCTAATCTTATCTCTGACAGTTAGAATTTATTTCGTAAAAAACTCACTACAGGTGATCTTCTTTTCCTTCTCTCTGACTCTTAATACTCTATTCATTGGCAATCCGGTGAATCTTTTGCTGTCGCTCTGGACATTTTGAATGTTTTTAGTAGAGTCTAGCAAAATTTTTGATTTCAAAACTTCCATCTTTCGGTATCTATCCTTCTTTCTGTGACATTCTCTCTGATTCCATTTCTGGTCAGTCTATAGTAGATGTTTTAGACGGCTACCGTTCGTCCTTTAAATTTATGAACAGTGGTGCTTCTCAATATTCTGTCCTATCCCATCACTTTTTCTACTTTTCATTAATTATATTAATTTCATTAATTATCTTCATTACCTATCTAATCCTTTGCCGATAACTCCACTCTTCATTTCTCCTTTCAGAATGAGAGAAGCCACTCCAAACAGCAGTTAATCGACGCAAGGAGAGCATTTTTGGAGCAACTAAAATTTGATCTTTCTCATATTTCAAAATATGGCAGAGAAAACATGATCGTTTTCAAGTACTCAAATTTTCAATTCTTCCAACTCTCTACTTGACATAACTTTCCACACAACTACGACAACTCCAATAAAGTACAGCTCAAACCTTCATCTGTCTTTATGTCCTCATTATTCTCATCGTTTCTTTTTCTCATACTGTTTCTTGCGAAGCTCACAAAATTTCTACTTATAACA
>SEYY01006128.1:5000-7500 GCA_009176605.1 Armadillidium nasatum | reverse complement strand
CAATCGGGTACTTGGAACTCAAGTTTTTGACCAATGAGGTACTTTTAACTCAAGTTCTATACTATTATACGTAGTCTCCATTGGGAACATCTTTTGAACTCAGTTCAAATGTTTATTGTACTTCAGATTTTTGTCCTGTGAAGTTGTTGTCATTTTCAATCCGTTTATATTTTTAAAAATTCTTTTAAATGTACTTTGTTGTACTTTTTTAATGTACTTTAATTTTTTAATATTTATTAACATTTTTTTAAAATTATTTTGTGAGTTTATTAGTGGAAAAAAAATATTTTATTAGTAAAAATAATATTTTTTTTTGTTATACATTTGGATTCGACTAAATTTTTTGGAAAGTAAAGGTAAGCAATTGTTTGAATATATATATATATATATATATATATATATATATATATATATATATATATATATATATATATATATATATATATATATATATATATATATATATATATATATATATATATATATATATATATATATATATATATATTAAATTATGTTGTCATAAAATTAAAGAGATATGAGCGAGACTCCTTTCTCTTTCGATTTGTTTATACAATATTATTTTGAAACATATTACTATTATTATTATTATTATTATTATTATTATTAATATTATTATTATTATTATAATCATTATTATCATTTTTATAATTGTTATTATTATAATTATTATTAAATTATTATATTATTATTATTATTATTATTATGATAATTAAAATTATTACACAATTTTTATTACACTTATTTTTTAAAACAATATTTATTTATTAATTAATTAAAGGAGAAAATTTTTTTTAATACTTTAAATTCTTTATCCTAACACCATTTGTTTAATCTAAAATAATAGCAATAGTAATAAGGATAATAATAATAAAAAATAATAATAATAATAATAATAATAATAATAATAATAATAATAATAATAAAAATAGTAATAATAATTTTTATAATAATTAAATAATAGTAATAATAATAATTTTAATAATATCAATAATAATAAGGTTTTATTATTTATTATTATTATTATTATTATTATTTTTTTTTTTTTTTTTTTTTTTTTTTTTTTTTTTTTTTTTTTTTTTTTTTTTTTTTGAATTTTTTTTTTTTTTTTTAGTAGAATTTTTTTTTTTTTTTTTAAAATTAAGGATTATATTTTATTAGGTATTAATTGAATAGGCTCAAAGGACCAATTCATCCCATTGGAAACCCTTTTCAGTTTTAAATTAATCATATAAAATATAAAATTTTAATTGGTATAAATTTTAAAACGGATAAATTTTAATTATTTTAAATTAATTGGTGATTTAAATTATTATTACTATTATTATTATTATTATTATTATTATTATTATTATTATTATTATTATTATTATTATTATTATTATTATTATTATTCATATCATTATATTTTTTTCATTATTATCATTATTATATTTATTACTAATTTTATTATTTTAATATCATTATTTTATTATTATTATTATTTTTATTTTGTTATTATTATTTTTATTATTATACAGTAAATATTATTACTCAAAAAAAAAGGATTAGTAACCTTTTCAAATAAATTATATTAAAAATATTAGGATTATATAATTAATAATAATTATTATAATAATTTTAATCATTATAACTATTATAAAAATAATGAAAATAATAATAATAATAATAATAATAATAATAATAATAATAAATTATAATAATAATAATAATAATAATAAATAATAATAATAATAATAATAATAATAATAATAATAATAATAGTAATACTAAAATTAATAGTTATTAAAAAATAATGATAATAATAGCAATCATTATAATAATGACAACAACATTAAAAATAAAAATAATAAAAGTAATAAGTAGAGTAAAAAAAGATGATAATAAAAGAAACAATTCAGCATTAATGATAAAAAGATAACCAATAATTGATTAATACAATAAAAATAATAAATACAAAACCAATAATGACAATATAATTGATTAAACTATTAAAAAAAATATACCAACATAATAATATTGATAGTAGATTGATGATAACAATAATATTATTAATTTCAATAATACTTGAAATAATACCGAAAATAATAATAATGATAATAATAATACCAATAATAAAAAGAAAAGAAATAATACAATTATATTTATAAAAAGAGTTGTAAGTGATAATAAAGTAACAGTAACAATAAAAATAGTAAAAATTATTATAAAAACAAGAAAAATTATAAAGAAAATAATAATAATAATTATAATAATAAGAATCATAATAATAAAAATAATGACAATGATGACAGTAATAATAATAATAATAATAATAATAATAATAATAATAATAATAATAATAATAATAATAATAATAATAATAATATAATAATAATAAAAATAATAATAATAATAACTAATAAAAGTAATTTTAAAAATGATAATACTTCAATTACTAATAATTTAAATAAAATAAATGATGTTTTGTAAACACTAA
>SEYY01006128.1:0-2500 GCA_009176605.1 Armadillidium nasatum | reverse complement strand
TAATAATAATAATAATAATAATAATAATAATAATAATAATAATTTAAAATATAGAATCTTCGTTTATTTTATTAAAATTTGATATCAAAATAATAAAAGTAATCTAGAGGTAAATAAATTTTTAATTATTTCAGTGTATTTCAAATTTGTAAATTTATGGCATAAGTAACGCATTTTTTAATTAAAAATTATTATTATCATTGATACTATTATTACTATCATTTTTATTATTACAATGTTTTTGTTAATATTATCATTATTGTAATTATTATTGTTATTTTTATTACAATGTTTTCTCATTATTATAAATATTATTTTTATTATTACTATTATAAATGTTATTATTATTATTACTATTATTATTATTACCATGTTTTCATTATCATTATTTTTCATCATTATTCAGTTGCAAGTGAAACTTAATATAACAAAAACAATTTATCATTTTTAATATTAGATACATCTTTCACTCAGAATAATTTAAACTAATTGTTGTTACTAACATTGTAATTATTATTATAATTATCATTAAAATAAGTATTACTATAATTATTTTATTCCATAAGTTAATGGTATTTTAAAAATTATTATTAATATTACTATTATTATTATTATTATTATTATTATTATTATTATTATTATTATTATTATTATTATTATTATTATTATTATTATTATTATTATTATTATTATTATTATTATCATCATCGAAATACTTTTTGTTGTTATTGCTGTTGTTCTCTATACATGAATTATTATCTGAATTTTTAAAAAAATATTCATACAGCATTTTTTTGTTTCTTTCTTTACAGACGACTGAAGCGCAGAGTCGGAAAGGCAGTGCGTCAACTGCCAGACAACTGAAGCGCAGAGTTCAGAAAGGCAGTGCGTCAACTGCCACACAAAAACAACATCAACCTGGAGAAAAAATGCAGAGAAAGAGACTGTCTGCAATGCCTGTGGTCTCCATTTGAATAAAAAAGGGACCAATAGACCCTCGCACATGTGGACGGACACAGTCAAAGTAAGTAATTATTTTATTTTAATATATGGGCTAGAATAAGGTTAGACTGGTAATAGTAGTCTCCAAAAAATGTGTAACTTTAATTTGCGAACCACAAGATAAATGTTTTATTTTTTTGTAAAGAGAAAAATAAAATTTGGTTTTAATTTTAATTTTAAAATACTTTTAAATCTTTTTAGTTATTTATTTTGAACTTTCGTTAATTAAAATATAGAAGAAAAATTTCAACACTTTCAATAGATTTTTCCAAATATCTCTGCAGAGCTCTCTCTCTTTATCTATCTATCTATCTATCTATATATATATCTATATATATATATATATATATATATATATATATATATATATATATATATATATATATATATATATATATATATATATATATATATATATATATATATATATATATATATATATATATATATATTCTCACTTCTCACC
Organism: Armadillidium nasatum; assembly: GCA_009176605.1. Classification (NCBI taxonomy): domain Eukaryota; kingdom Metazoa; phylum Arthropoda; class Malacostraca; order Isopoda; family Armadillidiidae; genus Armadillidium; species Armadillidium nasatum. Next base: position 1,032 of record SEYY01006128.1, on the reverse strand, counting down.
ATACTCCTGTAGGTGCTAGCACCTGTCAGCTGTCTTGAACAGGCATGAGTTTCTTGAGCAAGGCAATGAGTTGGTGGCTTGCTAGGCCTATCCCAACACACTGAACCACTTATTATATATATATATATATATATATATATATATATATATATATATATATATATATATATATATATATATATATATATATATATATATATATATATATATATATATATATATATATATATATATATATATATATATATATATATATATATATATATATATATATATATATATATATATATATATATATATATATATATATATATATATATATATATATATATATATATATATATATTACAGAAAAGAAAGCGAAAGTGTGAAAACGTTTCTGAAAATAAGAACAAAGAAGAGGAAATCGGAGAGAGAAGAAAGGGAAGAAGGAAAAGAAGATTAAAGGAATCTGTGAATACGTAATCTCTTTTAATTTATTTTCATAGAAGTATTAATGAAGGGGGAGGGGGAGAAGGAAAGTGGGAAGGGAGAATATGGGGGGTCATTTGAAAATGATTTTTTACTTTATTTTAACATTAGTGTTAAATTAGTTTTCTTTTAAAGATTATTTTTACAAAAATATTCAAATTATTTAAAAGTTAATATATATTATATTTAATATATAATTGCTAAATTATTTTTACTGTTGATATATATTATATTTAATATATAATTGTTAAATTATTTTTACTGTTGATATATATATATATATATATATATATATATATATATATATATATATATATATATATATATATATATATATATATATATATATATATATATATATATATATATATATATATATATATATATATATATATATATATATATATTATATATATATATATATAATAATATATATATTTATAAATTTTATAAATTTTTATTAATTTTTTTTTTTTTTTTTTTTTTTTTTTTTTTTTTTTTTTTTTTTTTTTTTTTTTTTTTTTTTTTTTTTTTTTTTTTTTTTTTTTTTTTTTTTTTTTT
>SEYY01006127.1:40000-42500 GCA_009176605.1 Armadillidium nasatum | reverse complement strand
AATAATAATAATAATAATAATAATAATATTAATAATAATAATAATAATCACATATTATACGATATCACATATCACGATCTTTAGAAAGGTTTCTCGCTTAGAATTAGGTAATGAGAAAAACTTTTCTGTATTTTGCTTTTACCGAGGTCATATAGGTTATGTTTGCGACGCGTAGGATGGTCTCTTCTCACAATTTTGTTCTCCATAATTATGTAAGTTAACATATTCAATTTTGCCATTCTATTTATGATTTTAATGAAGATATTGAGAAGGTAAATTTATCCTGATCATTCATTGAGGAGGTCAATGCACCATGAGCTTCAATATGGATAAGCTTTACGTGTTGATAGTAATTATAAAATATAATGAACTAATATTTTCGTTTTGCAAAATAATAATGAGTTTTACCTTTATAGACTTTACGACTTATATTGTTTTTCCACTTACCTTTTCTTCATATTCATTTGCATATTCCTACTTGGAGTTACACGAACACTAATAGTCCTGAAGTGTGTCAAATCCCATTCCATAACCCGATTAGAAGCCGATGCCATTTCGATCGATGTCATTTCGATCGATGTCATTTCGATCAATGTCATTTCGATCAATGTCATTTCGATCAATGTCATTTTCGATCGATGTCATTTTCAATCAATGAGATTTCGATAAATGTCATTTCGCTCGATGTCATTTTTGATCAATGTCATTTCGATAAAGGTCATTTCGATCGATGTCATTTCGATGGAGAGTGTTCATGCAAAGTTCTAAATTTTGAATATAAGAACAATGGTTTAATGCTGATAATAAAGGGAAAATTTGTACAGTATAGAAATTATATACCCACGTTTATTATTTAATTTTTTTTTTAAATAAATGGACTTGATTAGTCACATGACTATTTCAAAAGATAATATTTAAATCTTTATTTATCTAGAATGATGTAAAACAAAGCTTACTTTTTTGCTAAGTTAGTTTTATATATAAAACTAATTGCTCTTCAATAAGAGGTGTAGCTATTAAATAACTGGACTGCTATTCCTTTTACCTTTATTTGCAGGAAATGATGAGTGAACGGTTTGTGAAGTGTCCTGTGGAGTCATTCACGCCATCTATCGGCAAGAGGAGTCGATCACTTTACCTTTGTGCCACGGTAGACATTAAAGTTAAGCCCCAAAGTGGAATATCATATGACAAAAAATATCTACATTACATTCCTACACATAAAATAAAAAATTAAGTATTTTATAATGAAAAATAATATTCAGAAACTGTTAAAATTATTATTATTATTATTATTATTATCATTATCATTATTTTTAAGTCAAAAGTTGAATATTAATAATTGTAATAATATACCTGCTAAAATTAATATTTAATGTAATAAAATTCATATTTATTATTAATAATAATATTATTAATAATATTGATATTTGATAATATTAATTTCACTATTGAAAATATTACTATTAATAATAATAATAATAATAATAATAATAATAAAATAATAATAATAATAATAATATTGACAATAATAATAATATCAGTAATAGTATTATTAAAATTAACATTGTTATTATTAATATATAATATATATATATATATATATATATATATATATATATATATATATATATATATATATATATATATATATATATATATATATATATATATATATATATATATATATATATATTATATATATATATATATATATATATATATATATATATATATATATATATATATATATATATATATATATATATATATATATATATATATATATATATATATATATATATATATATATATATATATATATATATATATAATATATATATATATTATATATATTATATATTATCAATAACAACATTAATATTAATTAATAATGAATTGAGAAATTGACGTTTAATCTAAAATTTTAAAATAAAAATTATTATATAAATAAAAAAAAAAAAAAAAAAAAAATATTATATATATATATATATATATATATATATATATATATATATATATATATATATATATATATATATATATATATATATATATATATATATATATAATATATATATATATATATATATAATATATATATATATATATATATATATATATATATATATATATATATATATATATATATATATATATATATATATATATATTATAATATTAAATATTATAATAAATAATAAATTATTAATTAATAATGAAGTGAGAATTCAGGTCTAATCTAGAATTTTAAATAAAATTACTAAATGAAAGTAATATACTCATTATATATATATATATATATATATATATATATATATATATATATATATATATATATATATATATATATATATATATATATATATATATATATATATATATATATATATATATATATTATAATATAAGAGCATAAAGATATATATTCCGAGTTCTTTTCATCAATTAAAAACACAAACCTTGGTTTAGATCTATTAGTTCTCATATTATTTATCTC
>SEYY01006127.1:32500-35000 GCA_009176605.1 Armadillidium nasatum | reverse complement strand
CTCTCTCTCTCTCTCTCTTCTCTCTCTCTCTCTCTCTCTCTCTCTCTCTCTCTTCTCTATCTCTCTCTTTTCTCTCTCTCTTTCTCTCTTTCTCTCTCTCTCTCTCACTATGAATGTATCCTGTGAGCATTGAATTACGTGTAAGAATTTATGCATAAATACTCGTATCATACAATTAAAAAAATATACATTTTGTATAAATGAACATACAACCCACTTCCCCCACTCACCCCTCCCCAATCCCCAAACCACTCCACCACTTACAAACTGACCTTGAGATTCAAAATAACGCGTTATTACTCTACAAATTATTTTAGGTTAATTAATTTTATTATGGGAAAGGATTAAAAGGTTACACAATTATTTTACGCAATGCTAAGAAAGTCTATTACCAACATAATAATATGTTTGGTAGACCTTTTTATTATTATTATTATTATTATTATTATTATTATTATTATTATTATTATTATTATTATTATTATTATTATTATTATTATTGTAATATTTAATTTACTATTATTATCATTAAACGTTAGCATTTTTAATTATTACTTTTATGATTATCTTAATTATATTATTATTATTATTATTATTATTATTATTATTATTATTATTATTATTATTATATTATTAATATTATTATTATTATTATTATTATTTTTTATTATTATTATTATTATTTTATATTATTTTATTATTTTTTAATTATTATTTTAATTTTTTCATTTGTTAATGCAAATATTACTTCAGTTAGCTCTACTATTTTATTAAAATAACATTAATAATAATAATAATAATAATAATAATAATAACAATTATAATTATAATAAAAATAAAAAGAATATGTATGAATCTGATCTAGGATTAAACAACACGCTTATTTGTGAGCTCTAAAAATTATTATTCTCATGATTAATTTAATTAAAATATTTCTATTATTATTATTATTATTATTATTATTATTATTAGTAGTAGTAGTAGTAGTAGTAGTAGTAGTATAGATTTCTCCATGATTTGGTGTCTCGTTGTATTCTTTTTTCTAAACTGGGAAAGTATGGCATACGCTGAAGCTTTTTGAACCTTCTGAGGAGCCAATTTTAATGGCCGAAAACAATATGTGGAAGTGAAAGAATGGCTTCCACGGTGAAAACTTTAGATACTGGCGGCCGTTAAGGTTCGTCCCTCGTTTTCATTATTTACATCAATGACTTTATGCATCTTCAGCTTGAGTTAATGTATATTATATATGCTGGTGACAATAATCATATATGTGTTCTGTGATTGTGAACAAGACTGAGGAGGTAATGAACGCAGTTCTCGAGTTGTTTTATAAATAGAGTCTTGGGAACAAGTTGGTGGTAAATGTTGCAAAAAAAAAAAACAAAAAAAAAAAAATATAAATGATATTTACTGACCAATCGCAGTGTCAACTTGATATCATATTGGTTAACTCTTTTCTAGAGAAGGTTTCTGGATATAAATATCTGGTTCTGCACTTGGAAGAGATATATAATTTAAATATCATATATTACAAATAACTTCTTCAATTTATAAATCGAATGGCATATTTTATATCTTTAAAAGATTCCTAAAACGTGACAAATTGAGAAAAATTTATTTTGCAATCGTCTATCCTCGAATAAATTAACAATATAGATATGAGACGAATCTAATGCTACAGCAAAGAAGCCTTTAAAAGTTTCTCTTAATAATGTGTTACGAAACATCTGGTTTTCAATGAACCTCCAGCATACTCAGGACGTTTCATCATCAACGAGTGTTAACTGTTGAAGAACTTTATAGATTACAACTGTTGGAGTTCATATACTTGATTGTAAATTGACAGTGATAATTTTCTGGTTGATTTTAACGAGTTAAATTCATTGGTCATACAGCCATGATACTAGAATTAATGCCAGTTAATAAGGAATTTTTTGAAACAAATGCCATAAAGGAATGGTCAGAGACTCTGATTTGATAAGAGATTTACCAACTAGGACATGTCTTAAAAGAAAAAAAAAAGAATTTTCGAACTGTTATGGATGCCCTTGTCAAATTATTCGATTTACATTAACTTGTAAAGTGTTATAAAATAACTTTTGTAATGTCAATTAATAAAATTCTAAATTCTATTATTATTATTATTATTATTATTATTATTATTATTATTATTATTATTATTATTATTATTATTATTATTATTATTATTATTATTATTATTATTATTATTATTATTATTATTATTATTATTATTATTATTATTATTATTATTATTATTATTATTATAATTATTATTAATTATTATTATATTTGTTTGTTATTGTTAGTTTTATAATTATTATTTCTCTTATTCCTGTTATCATTTTTAATATAATTTTTATACATTAGTATTATTAATACTATCCTAATTACTATTATTGTTATTATTAAATTTGATTTTTTTTGTTATGTATCTATATATAAACTAAATATATAAATTATGGAGTGGATAATTTCT
>SEYY01006127.1:17500-25000 GCA_009176605.1 Armadillidium nasatum | reverse complement strand
TATTATGAAAATACTGATAAAATTAGAGACAAGGGAACAGTGTGATTCACCAGCAAAGTTCATCAACGGAATCTATATAATATATATATATATATATATATATATATATATATATATATATATATATATATATATATATATATATATATATATATATATATATATATATATATATATATATATATATATATATATATATATATATATATATATATATATATATATATATATATATATATATATATATATATATATATATATATATATATATATATATATATATATATATATATATATATAATATATATATATATATATATATATATATATATATATATATATATATATATATATATATATATATATATATATATATATATATATATATATATATATATATATTATATATATATATATATATATATATATATATATATATATATATATATATATATATATATATATATATATATATATATATATAATATTGTATTATTGTCTTTATATTTACGTAGAAATTAAAAAATAGTAGATAAGTATAGTAGATACAAAGAATGTAAAAGTAAATATATATAGAAAGAATTACACTCAGTAACTGCCACCACCCCGCAGTCATGTGGAAAGGTGAAATGATTCAGCAACAATAAAAGTTTTTACATTTTTAAAGGAAAATTTACAGAAAAATATTCTTTTTTCTTGATAACAAATAAACAGATTATTATCATATTCAAACTGGTATTCATTATGCAATAATAATAATAATAATAATAATAATAATAATAATAATAATAATAATAATAATAATAATAATAATAATAATAATAATAATAATAATAATGATAATAATAATAATAATAATAATAATAATAATAATAATAATAATGATAATAATAATAATAATAATAATAATAATAATAATAATAATAATAATAATAATAATAATAATAATAAGTTATAATAATAATAATAATAATAATAATAATAATAATAATAATAATAATAATAATAATAATAATAATTGATGATGATAATGCTGTTGATGTTGATGATGAGGATGATGAGAAGAGGAAGAATCATTTGTCTTATTTAATCGTTTAATAGTTATTTATATTTAATTTTGAACCTAATTTATACTATATATATATATATATATATATATATATATATATATATATATATATATATATATATATATATATATATATATATATATATATATATATATATATATATATATATATATATAATATATATATATATATATATATATATATATATATATATATATATATATATATATATATATATATATATATATATATATATATATATATATATATATATATATATATATATATATAGATGGTGTCCCAGAAATACTTGTACACCCTTTAAGAGTGGGCTCCCCAAGACGAAAATGTGTAGTTCAAAAGTTAAAAGCAAGTGATTATATAGAATTCTTTTGGGTAGCAACTATATCAAGACGAAGATTATAGAGTACAGTGCATGTCATGTACCAAAATGTTCAAAATCAATATGTGGGTTAATATCGTAGGTGACTGCCTGGTGGGCAGGGGTCCATATAGGTATTACCACAACCTCTTTAACATAGACAATTTCTAGAGGGAGTTCAATGTCAGCATTCTTCTAGACTCTTTAGAGTCTGGACGATATTTCTCTGGTAACAGGAATAATTATTTGGTTTACTCGTGATAGGGTTCGTGCACATGAACTCCCAAAGGACCAAGAAGCTTCGAGGAGATCCTCAAAGGAAAAAATGTTTACTTAATTTTGAATATTACATATGAGTATATGGGGTTCACATACTTCTGTTAGGACCCAGGGGTTCCACAAGTAAAAACTGGCAGAGAACCCTTGGCCTAGACTCAAGAGGGTCTGAAATATATTTGAGAGTATATCTTAAACTTTTAGATATGCTCTCACGTTTGTCCTATGTCAAATACAAATAGATATGTAGGTGTGAACCAGTGTCATGATCTTCACAATCTCCTGAACTCATTCTACTGGATTTTATTTTTCTCTTTGGGTACACAAAAGTCATGGTTCATTCAACTTACACTGCAAATGTGGAGACGTTTCTCCACCTCATAGTCGAAACATGAACAACCATTCGCAACTATTTCTATGCCTTTAAGCCTTTAAACGGTCGCTCCTCTTCATGATAAAACCTCTACATTTGTGTGTCTTAATAAAAACACAAATGACGTATCGAGCCTTTGTCGGTTATTAAACAAGTCAAGGACAATGATGTAACATTAGTTTCTTGTCATTGTACGTGAATTTTCTATGATGAAAATTGAGACATATATGTTTTTATATATCATTAAGGACATATGTGACATAACATTTTTTCCTTGTTTCTTTATATGGATCCTACCCCAGAAGTTTGAACAGGAATTTTTGGGACACCCTATATATATATATATATATATATATATATATATATATATATATTATATATATATATATATATATATATATATATATATATATATATATATATATATATATATATATATATATATATATATATATATATATATATATATATATATATATATATATATATATATATATATATATATATATATATATATATATATATTATATATATATATATATATATATATATATATATATATATATATATATAATATATATATATATATATATATATATATATATATATATATATATATATATATATATATATATATATATATATATATATATATATATATATATATATATATATATATATATATATATATATATATATATATATATATATATATATATATATATATATATATATATATATATATATATATATATATATATATATATATATATATATATATATATATATATGAACAAAAGGCATTGGCGTCTTATAATTAAAACAAGATATTCTGCCACTATGAATTTTAATCCTTAAAATCCATTCAAAAGGAATTTCTTTATTTTGATGTAGAACCTACAAGGATTTAAGTCTCTTCCTCCTCCTACAGGCAAGCAATGACCTTCAAAGACCTACAACGTCAACAACAACCTATAGAAGGCGCTAAATTCTGTTGTAATGAGAGGTCTGTGTATTTTTCTTTTTATTATATTGAAGGTTTTCTTAACAAATATACTTATACAAACAACTATGCACACACACAAATACAAAACTACATACATACACACACACACACACACACTATATATATATATATATATATATATATTATATATATATATATATATATATATATATATATATATATATATATATATATATATATATATATATATATATATATATATATATATATATATATATATATATATATATATATATATATATATATAATATATATATATATATATATATATATATATATATATATATATATATATATATATATATATATATATATATATATATATATATATATATATATATATATATATATATATATATATATATATATATATATATATATATATATATATATATATATATATATATATATATATATATATATATATATATATATATAATATATATATATATATATATATATATATATATATATATATATATATATATATATATAATATATATATATATATTATATATATATATATATATATATATATATATATATATATATATATATATATATATATATATATATATATATATATATATATATATATATATATATATATATATATATATATATATATATATATATATATAGAAGCAAGCTTGTATCGTGTTCTCGTCAATATTTTCCTTCAAAATTTTTAAAGTGAATAACAATATTTAATAAATTTCTTGCTTTATAAAAGGCACACCCACCTCTCTTCACCTATTCCTAACAGGAGTAAATATTAATTTAAAAAGCAAAAAAAAAAATATTTTGTACTCGGAAAAAAAAAATATTTGAACTCAAAAATTTTTTTAGTCAAAAAAAAAAAAAAAAAAAAAAAATTATTTCCATTTAAATACTTTAACAAAATTTAACTTTGAATTTTATTTTCTTCCAGAGGTGCGGAGGTCAATGTAAAATCATCCTAAGGATAGCTCAAAGGTACCCTTTATTATGGTAATATACCGTAAGGATATTCCTTTTATCTCAATTTTTTTTTTTTTTATTTTTTTTTATTTGTTTTTTTTTTTTTTACTGATCGCCACCACTCACGGGCAGAGCCCTTTTCAAGGAGGGGGGCACAATATATAATAAATATATAGTAAAAATATTCTTTTCATTTTAAATAAATCTTAAAGCTATCCTTTTTATCCTAAATATATTGTAAAGTTATCCATTTCATACTAAAAATATCTCAAGGATGTTTTTTTTTATCCTAAATATAACGTAAGGATATCCTTTTCATCCTAAATAAATAATAAAGATATCCTTTAAATTATAAATATAACGTTAGAATATCCTTTTCATCCTAAATATCTCGTAAATATGGTTTTTACCCTAAATATATCGTAAGGATTTCTCTTTCATCCTAAATATATCGTAATGTTATTCTTTTAATCTAAATATATCGTAAAGATATCTCTTTCATCCTAAATATACCTAAAAGAAATACAGGAATAAAAAGTAAGGGTATCTATCTCCCTATATTTTAGATCTATATTTATATTTACTTAATAGAAAGTAGGAAAATCGATCTCCCGATATTTTAGATCGATATTTATATTTACCTAAAAATATCGTAAAGAGATTATATTTATTCATCCTTGAAACTTTCATTTCCTTATTGAGTAAAGTTGGAAAATTTTGACAGGCAAAAATGATGAAAACTTTTGTTAAAAGTTAAGGCTTTTTAATTTGATGAAAACTTAAGTGTTTTGATATATATATATATATATATATATATATATATATATATATATATATATATATATATATATATATATATATAATATATATATATATATACATATAAAGAGAGAGAGAGAGTGAAATTATGAAAGAACAAAAAAAAAAAGAAATAGACAAATATACAAATAAGAAAAACGAACAAACAAGCTAAAACAAGAGGAGAGAGATAGATAGATAGATAGATAGATAGATAGATAGATAGATAGATAGATAGAGAGAGAGAGAGAGAGAGAGAGAGAGAGAGAGAGAGAGAGAGAGAGAATTAAATCTGATCTAAGTAAAAACAAATGAAAGTTAAGAACGAAAAGAACTCCCTTATAAATCAAGGTCAACTTCAATAAGTAAAATTGACGCAACTTCGTTTTACAATTTATTGCCAAACTAAAAATAAATAAATAAATATATAAAAAAATAAATAAATAAATAACACAAATGGCGTTGCTGCCACAAAAAAATTTCAATCTCCTTTATTATGGCAATAATAAGAGAGAGATTCTTGCTCCCATATATATATATATATATATATATATATATATATATATATATATATATATATATATATATATATATATATATATATATATATATATATATATATATATATATATATATATATATATATATATATATATATATATATATATATATATATATATATATATATATATATATATATATATATATATATATATATATATATATATATATATATATATATATATATATATATATATATATATATATATATATATATATATATATATATATATATATATATAGTTATTTGGGTCAAAACATGTTAGATGAAACTTTTCTATAAGAAGTAATAGTTCTTTTTCGGGTTACTGTTACATTTCTACTTTTTTTTTAGCCAATTCTTCTTTTTATACAATTTGTCTTTTTTTGGTAAACGGAGCCCCATTTTGAATTCCAGCGATGTTGTGTAACTTCAGCGTTTCAAATCTGAGTAAAATGAAGTGGACGTTTTATCAATGCTGTATGTATACTTGTGGTAGGTGTACTTGAACTTGAAGTTCTCCTACCACATGTACTTGTTTAACTCGCAACTGGGTGTAAGTGTACTACAGGTGTACCTGTGTTAAAAATACTTGTTCTAAGTGTATGTAAACTCCGTGTGCTTGTACTAAGTGCATTCATTATGAGTACTTCCATAAAGTGTACTCGTACTTTGTACTAAATGTATGCCCTTGTAGTTCATTAAATTTACATTTCTTAGAGTACTTGTTAAGTGATGATTTATCCTTGGTTTTTAAAATGCTGTTTTTTTTTTGTTTTTTTTTTTGTTTTTTTCTTTTATCTTATTTTGCCTTTTTTTTTGTTTTTTATTTTTTTATTTATTTATTTAGTTATTTATTTATTAGCTTTTTTTCATATGAAGTAAAAAAAAACATGACTTTTAGTTAAACTTTCTATATATAAGAATTTTTTATTACAAGTTTTAAAAGTAATTTTTTATTTTTTATTTAAATGGAAAAAAAATAATTATGAAGCTACACTGAATTTGTTATATATATATATATATATATATATATATATATATATATATATATATATATATATATATATATATATATATATATATATATATATATATATATATATATATATATATATATATATATATATATATATATATATATATATATATATATATATATATATATATATATATATATATATATATATATATATATATATATATATATATATATATAATATATATATATATATATATATATATATATATTTCACAGATCGCCACCACTCATTGGGAGAGCCCTTTTCAAGGAGGGGGCAGACACAAGGGGAAGAAAACTCATTCAAACACAGACGAAACTAACATCTCTCAGGTGGGAAAAGACAGAAGCCTTGAAGACTGAAAGATTAAAAACAGGAGGAAAAATAGATGATGGTAGAGAGTTCCACAGAACACAGGTGGCTGGAAAGAAGGAAGTACCACAACGTGCTAGAATGAGGTTTCCTACATCCACACAAAATTCATGCGAAAGCAGGGCACTCCTTGTGCAATAAGGACGACGCAACGGTGGAGGAATGCGAGAGGCCAATTCCCTCGAGCACCTGCCATTGTGGTAATTATAGAAAAGAGATGGTGAGCCAGCGTCACGTCACAGAGATAGGGGGTCAAGAGAGTTTGAAGGTAGGGGACAATTTATTAATCTTTTAGCTTTAGACTCAACCTTATCCAGAAGAGAGGAGGAGCCGGAGCCCTCCTAAATGTGATAACAGTACTCCATACAAGAGCGGATAAGACCTTTATATATTTGGAGTAACTGCTCAAAAGGAAAAAATTCTCGCAACCTGAACAGAATTCCCAGCTTCTTAGAGGCCGCTTTTGCAACCATTGTGATATGTGGTTTCCAAGACAGTTTATTGTTTATGCTTAGACCAAGAATGTTAATGTTATTTACAGGTGAGACGGGAGAGCCATCGAAAAGGATAGGAAAGTTGGAAGGTGCCTTTGAGAGGGAGATGTAAAGTAGTTCACAAGGTTGCTATGACCCCACCGGGAAATCCCATCCAGATCGGCAAGAATAGAATCGGAAAGTTG
>SEYY01006126.1:457500-460000 GCA_009176605.1 Armadillidium nasatum | reverse complement strand
AATAATAGAAAACAATACATATTAAACCAGTAAAATTTTTCCTAATAGAAAACTGTTCTTTTTTAAATAGAAATTTTCTCGAAATTTTTTTTAAAATACATTTAAATATGCGGCGTTCATTTCCAATCGTATTGAGGAGCTTGCATGATTTTTTATATTATTCGTGTGTGGGTTAGCTAATTAAGAAAGGAGAACGAGAGATTGATAATAAAGCCCGGAATATATATATATATATATATATATATATATATATATATATATATATATATATATATATATATATATATAATATATTATTTATTTATTTATAGGTGCATTTTCACCAATGCTAAAATTATTTTTTTAAATTTTTTTTCAAAATTTTTTTTTTTTTTTTTAAATTTAATAATTATATAATAATATAATAATAAAATAAATAATAATAATAAAAAAATAATAAAATAATAAAATAAAATAATAATAATAATAATAATAATAATAATAATAATAAATAATAATAATAAAATAATAAAATAATATAATAATAATAATAATAATAATAATAATAATAATAATGATAATAATAATAATAATAATAATAATAATAATAATAATAATAATAATAGCTCAAGATCTATAGGTACAATAATTTTATATTTTTCCTGTCGTCTTCTTTATTAACGAAGAATTGTCTTTTAATTTTTTTTTTTTTTTTTTTTTTTTTTTTTTTTTTTTTTTTTTTTTTTTTTTTTTTTTTTTTTAGAACATTGACCATACGTACCCAAAGAAATCTAACCTAATGTAATACTCCTACACCTCGAGTTTTGTCAATTATTTGTTCTTTTCTAAAATTATTGGTATTACACAACGTTTCATCGCTTTCCTGCTTGGGAAAATGAGCGGTATCCTCAGAGATTAACAGCTTGGGAAAATGTTCTAAATATAAATATTATTCTCCATTCGTTAACTATGTAATTCTATATATATATATATATATATATATATATATGCCAGAACAAGCAAGCTGCTCAAGAAAGCGTCATCTAAATCGAAGATTTTAATAAAGTTCATTCTGAGAAGCTATGTTATTGTGTTGGAATGCAAATATTGAGTTTTATTGCATTGTAATAGTTAAAATCGAATTGGGTTATGAGGTCAGCATTGTCTCAAATAATTAGTTAAAATGTACTGTTTATAGATTTGTTTTCTTGCGTAATGCAACATTTTTGCTCAATTAAAAGAGCAAGGGAATAGTGTCATTAAACAGGAGTAAGATATAATTTCTGCTTTTAAAAACAAATTTATTTGTGTTTGTATGTATGAGTGCCTGCGTGAACTAAAAAATAAGGTTTTTGTGTTTGTATCTAAAAATGAATCTGTGTATCTAAAAATGTATGTTGTTTGTATCTAATCTAAAAATAAGACTAGAAAACGAAAATCGAAAGCTAAACTTTAATACAAAGCTTGAAGATATTCTCGAAATTAACAAAAAAAAAAAAAAAAAAAAACAGTTTTTAAAAAAAAATATCCTCTTCATCAAATTCCTTTAAACGTTATCCTTGGTTTTTAATTTGACGTCAAATTTATTCCTAAACGTCATCCTCAGTTTTTAATTTCACGTGAAATTTATTCCAGTCAAATATTTGGCTAAAGAGGGATTAACATTTCAAAGAATTTTATGAAAAATAAAAGTCAAAGAAGATTTAAAAAAAAAAAATAATAGATGGTAATTTTTAAGTTGTCTTTTTATTTATATTAAGATGGGGGGAGATAGGTTTCTCATTCTTTAAAGGGATAAATAATGATATAAGATTCCCCTCCTCCCCCCTTCTCCCCCCCCCCCTCCCCCTTCCCCCTCCCCCCGGGCACCACTAAGCCACAAAGGTTCTCAGAAAAGAGAGGAAATGAATCTACTTTATCAAAAAATTATATGAACTTTTTTGGCGAAGTTTAATATATATTAAAGAATTGTTATATATATATATATATATATAATATATATATATATATATATATATATATATATATATATATATATATATATATATATATATATATATATTATATAATAAATTTTTTAAATTCTATTGCTGTAGATTTCAAATCTTCATAAAACTTCAGTAGTTCTCTCTTCTCTCTCTCTCTCTCTCTTCTCTCTCTCTCTCTCTCTCTCTCTCTCTCTCTCTCTCTCTCTCTCTCTCTCTCTCTCTCTCTCTCTCTCTCTCTCTCTCTCTCGTTCTTTCTTTCTTTCTTTTTCTCTTTCAGAACCTTCTGTTTCTTTCTCTACTTTCAATTTTAGGAAATCATTTAAAGCATTCCTAATAAAATATATATATTAAAATATATATATATATATATATATATATATATATATAAATATATATATATATATATATATATATATATATATATATATATATATATATATATATATATATATATATATATATATATATATATATATATATATATATATATATATATATATATATATATATATATATATATATATATATATATA
>SEYY01006126.1:432500-437500 GCA_009176605.1 Armadillidium nasatum | reverse complement strand
GCACTTAAAATTATGAAAACATAAAAATTTAATAAATGCAGTTTTATGAATTATAAAATAGTTAATACTAAATACTACAGACAATGATGGAGAGCCAATTGATGCCAAATATGCTAATAGTTAATACTAAATAGTTAATACTAGTTAAAATAGTTAATACTAAATACTACAGACTATGATGGAGCGTCAATAGATGTCAAATATGCTAATAGTTAATACTAGTTAAAATAGTTCTTAGTAAATACTACAGACTATGATGGAGTGTCAATAGATGCAAAATATGCTAATAGTTAATATTAAAAAGTTAATACTAGTTAAAATAGTTAATACTAACTACAGACTATGTAAATACTCACTGGTAGTTCACTGATTAAATTATCACTTTTTCAATTACTTATTTCAGCTGTTTGTAAATCACAATGTCGTAATGGAGGAGTTTGCTCAGAACCAGATGTATGTACCTGTAGGCTTGGATATACTGGAGAAAGCTGTGAAATTGATGTAGATGAATGTGCATTGGAGCTTCATCATTGTCCTAAAAACTCTGTTTGTATCAACTTACCAGGATGGTACATGTGTCAATGTGGCCAAGGGTATTCATCCCTCTTATCTCATAACTCAGATTCAAAATTTTGTCAAGGTTAGTATTTTCTTCTTTTATTGGCTTTCAGCATATAAGACAGCATAAAAAATGCTACAAAGAATCTTAGAGACATAGGCAAAAAGTATTAAAATAAAATTCTTTACTCTTCAGAAAGTTCCTTTACCAATTTATAAGAAAATAATTTTGAAAATTTTCAAGGAAATTTTTGTCCCACTTACGTTAAGATATATTTTTGAAGTGTGCAATTAACAGATGTCTATAAATTAAGCTTCAACTTTACACTAATATACTAACGTTCTATTTCATCCCAGATATAGACGAATGTAAATTAGGGACAAGTACCTGTCATAAAACTGCCGCTTGTGTAAATACGGACGGTTCGTTTGAATGCCATTGTGAAAATTCAACAAACTGTTCCTTAAGTAAGAAGTTGATATCCAATAATTGTATAATATTGACAATATAATTATCAGAATCCCATTATTACTTTTTATTTTCTCTTTATTACATTTTCAGATTGCATAAGTGAAGGAAAAGAATATGAAAACGGAGAAGTTTGGGCACCTGAAAATGCAAAATGCTCACAGTGCCTTTGTTCAAATGGAAAAGTAACTTGCGATCGTTTTCTTTGTGATTGTACTTCGCCTCACGTCGATCCAATATGTTGCCCACAGTGCAACCTAAAGTCTTTCTGTCATCATCCATCATATCCAGGAAGAACGTACACATCCGGGCAGAAATGGATTCACCAGTGTGAAACTTGTGAATGTTTTGTAAGAATCACTTCCCCATACGTTTTTAATTTTTCAAGAGATTTTATAGTTAGTATCAAAATAATGAATAAATAAATGATAAAATCCCATTCAATATAAATAAAATAATTTTCAGCATGGAGAAATTGATTGTTGGCCAATAGAGTGTCCTCCTATTGCATGCACTCATCCAACACGCACTCATGGAGACTGTTGTCCCCGTTGCCAAGAAGACCCTTGTTCCTCTTCTCAAAACAATAATAACTCAACTTTAATAACTTCTGAATCCCCACAGCCCTGTCATTATTTTGCCCAATCAATGCAGTGGTCTGCTCTGATAGAGGGGCACCAAGGCCACAATTGTCAGGTAACATTTTTTTTTTGTGAAATATGGAATATAAATTAGCAATTTAGATTTATCTTTCGTTAGCATATTTGGCATCTATTGTCGCTTTTAGATCCTAAGGCATATGTTCAAAAGATTTCCAGGAATATTAAGTCAATATATATATAATATATATATATATATATATATATATATATATATATAATATATATATATATAATATATATATATATATATAAAGGAAAATAATGAGACTGACTCATAATTACTGTAGTAAAGAAACAGTCATAGAATTTTTTTCAAAATTAAACAAGTTAACGATAAACATTCGGACGAGTGAAAACGTAAAACACAATAGTTTGATTTTATCTCTTTCCTCAATAAATTGGGTTTTATAAAATGATTCAATTATTAAATTCTATCATCGTTCAGAATTAAACAAAAATGAAATAAAATATTTCATTTTATGCCAAAAGTGTATCTACGCTACATAACTAAACACTATTGTCAAATAGTGCTTAGCTATGGGTTGTTGAAATTGTTACTACGCTTCATATGTTGCGAATATGTTTTTCAATATAAATTTACTTCAAGTCATAATTTCATTTTGGAAATGAAAATGTAATTGGTACAAACTACATAAATCCATTGCCCTATCCATGCCAAAATTTTTGTAAATATATTTTTATTTGAAACTTATTTATTTCGTCAAAATTTTTAAGTATTGAAAATATTGAAGTCTTTTTTTTTGTACGATTATCTGTTCATTTTTAAGTATCGAACATTTATGTAAGTCTTTATGTTATCTGTAAAAATTTTTGAACATCGAATTGGTCTATTTGATATGACTATTAAAACATATTTTAACATTTTCAAATGATTCATTTATCAAATACTAATAAGTTTAAACTATTATGCCTTATATTAAATACATAGACACTCCAACCTTATTTCTACGAAGAAAATATGAGCTTCAAAACACACAATAATAAAGAATACTTTTGAATTAAGGAGATCGATTGACGAGGAAATTGAAAGTCGTACGACATTTGACCGAAAGAATTACTTTGAATTATTACACCATTTTTATGCAATTATTTGAGTCAGGAAAATACTTTGAAATCGATATATATATTATATATATATATATATATATATATATATATATATATATATATATATATATATATATATATATATATATATATATATATATATATATATATATATATATATATATATATATATAGTCTCTTTATTTTGTGTTAAGTCCAGAGTTCTATTAAGGTACTCTATGGAAGGGGAAGTTTATTATTATTATTATTATTATTATTATTATTATTATTATTATTATTATTATTATTTTTATTATTTATTATTATTATATATTATATTATTATTATTATTAATTATATATATATATATACTTATATATATATATATATATATATATATATATATATATATATATATATATATATATATATATATATATATATAATATATATATATATATATATATTATTTATGAATTTTTTTTTTTTTTTTTTTTTTTTCTACTCTCAATTTTGAATTATTAATATTATTATCATTATTATTATTATTATTATTTTCCTGTAAATAATTTTGCATGTCAAAAACGCCTCAGTCAATTTTATATATGTGCTCATTTGTGCATATATTTTGCTGAAAATTTTGCCTATTTTGCTCATTAGATTAAATAGGTTTTATACAAAAAAAAATCAACCTTTCTTTTATAGTATAAGGATACAGATTTAAGGAATTTTTTTTTTAGAGTTTAAGATTCAGATTTTTAATCATAGTCTTTTTTTTTTTTTTTTTTTTAATTTGTTACAGATGCTTTACTGTTCAGAGCTGATCAATCGGGGGGGCGCGGGAAACGTTCTCCGGTAATCAAGTTGTGACTACTCTACCTTTGTTGCACGCGCGTTGCTTTCCCTGGGAGGGCTAATTTATAGCGTCGGGTAGACAAACTCTACACTCTTCGTACTTTTTCGTACCTTTGCGCACTTATTTTTCAGTGTTTAAGTTTTTTGGGTTTTCTCACCGTTTTGTGTTGCACATTTCCTACATAATTTCTTACTCTATTTTGGGTTTCTAAAACTAACTGTACGAAAACTTTATTTTAAGATACTGTAGAATTTACAGTAGCACATCGTATTATACTCATTTAAGTATCACTTATACTTTCTACAGACACAAATCTCTTCTTATTATGCACCCACAAAAAAAAATATCTCCTGAATTTTTGTTTCGTAACTCACGTATCGCAATTTTCTTTGTTTGAACATAGACAAGAACATAGCTTCCAAGCAAGAACAAATTTGATCGTAGATGTAGCATGAAAGAATGTTTCTGTTATAATTATTCCTATTACATCTCTTCATCTTTCTGGAGGCTTTTTACTTGCAGTAGCTTTATTAGATTGCTTCTCTTCTCGACATCTCCTACACAGCTTATTTGGAAGCCATTTTTGTTGTGCTGCATTTTAATTAATAGCATTATTATTATTATTATTATTATTATTATTATTATTATTATTATTATTAAAACCATTACCATTTTTATTATTATTACTATTATTATTATTATTATTATTTTTATTATTATTATTATTGTTATTATTATTATTACTATATATTATTATTATTATTATTATTATTATTATTATTATTATTAAAGGTAGGTTATAACTGTAACATAGAGCCAATTTTTTATCAATGTTCATAAAATGTTATGAATCATTACTGAAAATATCAAATCCACGAGAAGTGTAACTTAAAATGTGTTCATCAAGCAATATCAAGATGTAAAGATAAGAATAAGTGTAATATATTTTTCTTAAAGTTTGTTTTTTGTTGTTGTTTTTTGATTTTTTAGATTTACTCAAGTAGTAGTATTGTATATTTAGAGATAGATCCTATATTCCCATACCTTGATCAGATTGAAACAACTTCCATTTGATATTTTGTATTGCCATAATTTAAACATATTTTTAATAGTTTTTTTTTTTTAGGAAATTAAAATAAAAATCCTTGATTTACGATACATGAATGCAGAATGCAAGTTTATAAATCCTCACTTACTTATTGCAGAGTAAATTGTTTGGCTGTGTTCCTACCCACGATTTTCTCACTGTTGTACACCTACCTCCGAAGTCGGTCACACCTGCATTCATTTCTGATGCATCTGAGCAGAACACTCACCTGCGCAAGTTTAGTGTTAATAAATACCATAAAAGCTTCTCTGGTAAAACCCATATATCTTCAAAAGCAAA
>SEYY01006126.1:415000-425000 GCA_009176605.1 Armadillidium nasatum | reverse complement strand
GAAAATTTTCAAATTTGACAAACATTTTCGACCCTGTGTCACAATTTTTTTATTTTTTTTGAAAGTTACTCCTTTTTATTTATTTTTTTTAATATTACCTCTCGTAAGTATAATAGACCTGTTGGATGGTGCGGGAGAAATTAAATAAACAAGGATAGGACTTGTTCACGCTGGTGTAAGCTGTGGTTAAAAAAAATAGTTGTAAACAAAATGGATCGTAGTCCATTATTGCCACGACGATACCACAGTATGTGCGGACGACTACTGACCTAAAATTTTTATTTAGGACATATCTAAATATTGCAATTATATTTCGATATAAAGCAATTCAATATAATATTTTTATCACGTGCTCAGAAGTCAAATAGTTAGGAACACACACGAAAATAAATAAGGTGTCCCAAATTAAAAGTTGTTAATTAATGAAACACTCCCTCCCCCCCCCACCACCATGAAATTTTTTTTTTTTTTTTTATTATTTTTTTTTTTTTTTTTTTTTTTTTACGCGAAACGTATTTTAAATCAAATTTTATTTTATGAGCCAAGGCTA
This sequence comes from Armadillidium nasatum, assembly GCA_009176605.1. Lineage (NCBI taxonomy): Eukaryota > Metazoa > Arthropoda > Malacostraca > Isopoda > Armadillidiidae > Armadillidium > Armadillidium nasatum. Next base: position 424,450 of record SEYY01006126.1, on the reverse strand, counting down.
AAAGCTAAAAGCTTATAATATTTATTTCAGAAGACTTGGGCCCAACAATAATACAGTGTAGACTCTTATTACAGAAAAGGGAGAAATCTCAGCAGTAAAAGAATATTTGCCCCATATATTGATATTATTTTTTTTCTTACTTTTAATAGCGTAAAACTTTCCCATAAAGTTTCTTTAAAATAACTTTTTAAAGTAAAACTGTTAAAATTTAGTGAGTATTATAATCTTTCTGTTTTCCTTCATAACAATATTTTTGCAGTTTTATATTTTAAATTATTTTCTGTAAATATGTATGTGTGAATATAGTAAGCACTAAGTGAGTAAGTGTTAGAGGAGTTAAAAGTAAAAGTTCAAATTTCTCTAAACCTCTTCCTAAGGGGAGGGTTTGGTTTAGGAGAAAAATTTTTTTTATCCGATTCTCCTGAAAATTTCAGTATATATAGCTTTTTTCCCGACGAAAATAGTCGATTCCTAACGTTTTTACGAGGGATTAATGTTTAGCAGTTATATGGGAATGTTTTTTCAAAATTTAAATCTACGGTGAAGCCACATAAAAAATATTTTTGGTCTGAAATTTGGAACATATGTTCCTTATTCTATTGGCTACAAAAACCTTTGATAGAATTTTCCTCCCAGAGTTACACAAAAAACAGTATTAGTCCAAGACTGACTCACTATCAAAAGAAATTATTTTTTGAAAAAAAAAAAAATTCAAATTTTTGAGGAAAAATATTTTTAAAAAAAAGTATAATTACTACGTAAATAAATTTTCGCACACTTATAGAAGAGTGTTGGGGCTACAAATTCTTTTATATACTTTGTTCGATCTAATTTGTTTGTTCCGAGATATGATCTCTCAAAAAAGGTCCATTTTTAGAAAATTTTCAAAAATTTTAAAAGTTTGAGAGGCTATACCTTCCTTCAAAAAATTAGCATTTAATAATGCTCTAAATAAATGTTGTAGACCTATCTCTCCTCTAAACAATGTCCAAATCAAAATCAAAAATCCTGGAGAGAATTTTTTTTAAATAATTTTTTTCTCCGAAAGGGTAACAAATTTTTAAAAAAAAAATTTGACTGATTATACTTTTTTTTTTTGGACGTGATATCAAAGGTCTGTTTCCGCCGAATGCAAGAGATTGGGGGTAAGATGGCTTAGGCCAATTTTCATCTCATGTGGAAAAATATTTTTTGCCCGCTATTTCTTTTTTTTGTTGAGTTATGACCACTAATAACTTTGAAACCTTTAGAGACTCATAAAAACACTAAAAATGAAGCTTTTTTCACCGGGAAAAAAGCTATATGCACAGCAAATTTCACACAAACCGCTCAAATAATAAAAAAAAAATTTTTCACAAAACATAAACTAAACCCTCCCCCTAAACAAAATTTTCCCAAAATATTGAAATTTGAAAGGAACGCTAAAATAAAAGAATAGAATGCATAAATGGTAAATATAATCCATACTCTGTAAGTAATAGTTGGATTAGAGAAAAAAACAATCTCTCATAATCATCTGATACAAATTTACAATTACTTTATAAAATAACCTACTCTATATCAACTAGCACAAACAGTGTTGCGATATTTTTAACTCATCTACGTATTTTTAGATTATCACTCAGTGAATTAAATTATTTATAACCAAATTTTGCAACGAAATTAAATATTACAAATTCTTTATAGTATAAAAACTTAGGGTTTAAGCTTTTATTAAAATACCTGAAAGAGAAGGGTCGTAATTAGTGTTACAATTAAATAATAAGAGGAGACTTACTATGAACTTTTTCAAAAGGTTTTGTTGCTTTTGAAGTTCCTTCATATAAGAATTCCATATAATTAAGAACGTTACGCAAGTTATATATTTGAGTAGAAGGCAATAGATATGATAGTAAGAAAGAGTTGAAAAAAAGAAATATTAACTCATACCTTATACCTTCGAATTTTGAGGACTTGTAATGAACAAGCAAAAACTCTTACATTTTAATAACGTATATACTTGAAGATGGTTTTCTAAAAAGTGCTCATTGTAAAGCCGGGAGTTTTTTGAAACAAAATGAGCTACATTGATACAAAAAACTAACCAACTTTACAAACTTCTATCAAGGAGAACTTAAAAAATATATAAAGTATATACACTAGATAAATTAGTGAAAGCATATAAACAGTTTTTATAATAGATTACTGATTCATTTCAGTTCTAAAATTTTTCTTCTATCTGGCTACATTTTTGTTCACTTTTACAGTACTACATAACAACATAGAACAAGTTAACATCAAAAGACTCCATTGAATAAGATTTTAAATATTGACAGACCATATTTAGTTCTTGACAAATTTTCAAAGTCGAGAATTAAAAGGAGTGAGGTTTAATATTATCATTATTCATCTCTTTCTTACTATCCTTTCAACTGACTTCTACTCAGATATATACATCTAGCGTTTTTAAATATAGTAAAATTGTATATTAAGGAACTCCATTGAATAAGATTTTAAATATTGACAGACCATATTTAGTTCTTGACAAATTTTCAAAGTCGAGAATTAAAAGGAGTGAGGTTTAATATCATTATTCATCTCTTTCTTACTATCCTTTCAACTGACTTCTACTCAGATATATACATCTAGCGTTCTTAAATATTGTAAAATTGCATATTAAGGAACTTCAAGAAGCAACAATCTTCGAAAAAATCATAGCAAGTTTCCTAAATTATTTAATTGCAGCTCTAATTCCGACCCTTCTCTTTCATGTCAATGGTTTAAATATAACAGCACAATTCAGCTGCATGGTTTTTATAAATCATCTTAAAAAGGCAATTGATTTAAATATTTAAGTAATTTAAGTAACATTTGAAATATCGGCATAGTTGGGTTGTTACTATTGTCACAAAAACTAGAAATCTCTACTCTTGTCGTGCTATGTACACAACATTTCAAATCCCTATGATAGTCTTTTCGTGCTGAAAATTCTAGTTGAACACGTGAATTTTGTTATTTGTAAAATTATAGGCGTATTTTAATAACCTTGTAAGTATTATTATTGTATAAAAAGTATTAATATGTTACATGTAATAATTAGAATTTTGTAATTATAAATCCAATTTCATTTTCAAATGCATGTAAAATTCACGTTTTTAAAATGTGTGAATTAGGCCGAAGTTTTTAAATGGACTAATATTATTTAGTTAATGATTTGATGGAACTGAGACATAACTCTAATTAAAACAAAAGCAACTTGATAATAAGCTTATAAATCCAGTTAAAAATGAATGTCTGTAACCATTTTTGAATGGTGGCAAGTAGTTTAGGTAGGTATTTGGATAATTTGTGGACTCGGGTGAACCACTTAAGATTTCTAATTATGGTAATTGTAGCGTTCACAGAAGTGGATTTTTTTTTTTTACTCAAATTATATTTACTCCATTGAAGACAAAATATGCTGAAAAGTAAAAAAAATTAAAGGATATTTATGCTTTGAATATGAAAATAACGGTAATACTCAGGTTCAACTAAGCATCTTTGGTATTAATTTGATACAGCACGAACCTCTCCTATTTTTACTATATTGAAAATATGAACTCAAAATATTTTTAAATGCATTCTACACATACTTTTCTTTGTCGGTCGAGTAATATAAATAAATTATAAAAAGAGAAACTATTTAAAAAAAAAAAGAAAAAACTGATATTTTTACTACGAATGGTGAAGCAACTGTTCTTCGACTGGCCTTCGTTTGTATAAAAATAGCAAAATCAATTGAATAACAGGTTGCCATATTTGTCCTTCGACTGTTCCGTTATTTTTTTCTGCAATGTACTGTAATACAGTCTTCGATACTTGGAAATATTGATATTTCAAAATATCGATATATCAATGTAAATTTATTGAAATTCATATTGTTATTATTTAGTTTTCATTTCATTTATGCCTATTATTATTATTATTTTTTTTTATTATTTTTATTATTATTAGTAGTAGTAGTATTTTTATAATTATTATATTATTTTTATTATTATTATTAGTAGTAGTAGTATTAGTATTTTTATAATTATTATATACTTTTTTAGCGTAATTAATCCGACTTATCATAACCTGAATGACCGAAGATTGCCGTGTGATACAGGCCTAACTGATAGATGGAATGTTCCCGTGGCATACAGGCCTACTGCCGTATTGCACCATATATATATATATATATATATATATATATATATATATATATATATATATATATATATATATATATATATATATATATTATATTATATGGTGCGATACGGCAGTAGGCCTGTATGCCACAGCAACGTTCCATCTATCAGTTAGGCCTGTATCACATGGCAATCTTTGGTCGTTCAGGTTATGATAAGTCGAATTAATTACCTTAGAAAAGTAAATAACAATAATAAGAGACATAAATGAAATACAAGGAAAAATAATAATAATGATAAAAATACAAATGTAAAAAAATTGTTTTGAAATATCGATGTTTGTATATATCAATATTATGATGCCGGTGATAAAAAAAATATTGACAATATATATATATATATATATATATATATATATATATATATATATATATATATATATATATATATATATATATATATATATATATATATATATATATATATATACGGTATATATATATATATATATATATATATACGGTATATATATATATATATTATAGTAGAAAATCTAATAAAGGATTTTTTTTTTTATATAAAACATTCGTAACTTATGAGCTGTTAAATTTAACGCGTTTTAAAAATAAAAAAACTCACATACACGCATACGGACGTACACATATACACACACATACACACTGAAAAATAGATAAAGCGTAGCCTATGAAAACGGCCAATAATTGCATTAAAAGCGTAAGGTTGAACATGGCTTTGTTTACATTAAATGTTTATGATGAGTGCAATAAATGTGAAAATACACTTAATTCGTTTTTAGTTTTATGTGAAAGTGATGAAAATGTATTTTATATATATATATTTACTTTAGTTTGCCATTTTCTCTTCTTTAGTTTGCCATTTCTCTTTCAAGACATAGAAAACGGAGACGTTTTTTTTTAACATACGGAGACGCTCGTAGCCAGATATATTTAAGAAGACAGTTTTAACGGACAGTTCCCTTCGTTTTTGCAGCATAAATACTATTTTTGTTTGATTTTTTTGGGGGTTTTTCTTTTTTTTATGTATTTATATAATACTCGACCGACAAAGAAAAGTATGTGTAGAATGCATGTAAACATATTTTGAGTTCATATTTTCAATATAGTGAAAATAGGAGAGGTTCGTGCTGTATCAAATTAATACCGCATCTTTTCTTAAGATATCAGTTACGAAGAATAAATGAATAGAAATTGACAATTTTTCGTAAATTGGGGTGTGAAAAATGAATTTATATTAAAAGCAAAACGTATGCTAACAAAGAATAATAACGATCATATGTTAACAAAAAGTAATAAGTACAATCATTCAACAATGCATTGTATGACTTCAATGACATATTATTATTTGGCTATGCAGTACAATATTGCTGCATAAGTTGAATGAATGAATTTTAAGAAATTTTAAGAAAAAGAAAAAAATAATTTTAATTTACTGAACTATAAACAAAAAGTTACAAAATAGTTAAATATGCATAATGAAATTAAAAACTTTTGTTTCTTTACATATTTTAAAATTTGTAACATTAACAGCTTTATATTTTTTACTGAAAAACCCAGATATGGCCAGGTTATGCCTATTTGCTGGAAATTAGCGTGTATTTACTCTTTAAGTCTAGGTTATGTTATTGAACTAGTTTGACTTAACCTAACCTGGATTTTAAGGGTAAATATATCCTAATGGCTAGCTAATATGCCTAACCTTGTAAATACTAATCCTTTCAGTGTGCAAAAATATATATAAAAAAAATTGTTTTAAGCAATTAATATCCCTAATTTATTTTTGTTTTGTCTTTGTACTTTCAATACATCCGAAATGGTTATGAAATTTTGTAAAATTAACTTTAACACTGATATATCAACCTAGTACATAGCCAAATAGTAATACATCATTGAAGTTATATGTGTTATTAAAGGATTATATTTATTAATTTCTAAATAACATTAATATTTTTTTGGTATTTACAGTTTATCAAATTGTTTTCCACACCCCAATTTACCAAAAAATTTAATTTTGGATCATTTCATTTTTGTACTTACCATATCTTAAGGGAAAAAAAAATACTAAGTTAAACCAGAGTATGCAAAATAACTTTTGATACTGTTAACTTTTAATTTAGTATTTAGCAACTTTCAACATTACCATTACTATTTAAAAAAAATAAAAATAAAACTTCAAATTAAATTGTATAAATTGCTGAGTTTTTATTTTTATAATTATATTTATTATTATATTATATATATATATATATATATATATATTATATATATATATATATATATATATATATATATATATATATATATATATATATATATAAAGCTTATCAAGGGCATTTCCCTATTCGAGAAGAGGAACTTTTCTGGGTAGTATATACCTAGGATCTCCAAGTGAGTTCAAACTGGTACCCTCAAGTATGAGAGTTGATCACTATAGATTGAGCCATGGTATATAATATATATATATATATATATATATATATATATATATATATATATATATATATATATATATATATATATATATATATATATATATATATATATATATATATCAAAGTTCTATCGTGGTCATTAGAGGCAGACATTTCTAGACACATGGTGCTTGAAAGTGTGCATGTCAAAGAAAGTTAGGAAAACGGATAAGAGTGTGTGTTCCAGACTTTACCAGTAGAGCATATATAAAATTTAGTATAACAGTTATGTCTGAGAGTTGAAGTTGAACAGAGAAAGGATTAGACTGTGTAGAAAGGTGTCGCACAAGCTTTTCTCAGTAGAGTAGGTATTCAAAAAGAGAGTTCTGAAGAGCAGTGTCCATTGTAATAGCAGTAGTATAGAGATAATGATGCAACAATTTGACTGGCAGAAAGAGGTTGGAGAGAGTTTATACGAGCATGCGAGTTCTTGAGATGAAAAGCCCTAGACTCCACCTTTTCAAGGAGAGCTGTATGAGTGGAACCACCCCAGGGGTTTTCGATACCCCTATAGAGAGCAAGCAACTGGGGTGGTATAAAGAAATTACAAAAACCCCCACAGAACATCCAACCTCTTAGAAGCTTAATTAGAAAGAGAAATGATTGAAAAAAGATCACGAGAAAAAAATTCACAGAATATTAAGAACAAATGAAGGTTTGAGTTGTGCTTTCGATGATGATTATCATGGTTGTATGAAAAATTATGTTGAGTGGAGAGATGGAGGAACTGAGTTTTTGTAGCATTGTGAATTGTTTTCTCTGCCTCAATTTGAAATATGTGAAAGATCAAAGTTTGTTGCTCCAAGGCTACCCTCTTCTAGTTTATTTTTCAAAGTGAAAGGAGTAATGAAGGGTGGAGTCACCAGCATAGTAGTGGATAGGAGATGAAGTAATAGAAGGTTATTAATGAAAAGTAGAAAACGTGTTGGGGATAGGACAGAACACTCAGGAACACCACTATTAATAGATTTAAAGGAAGAACAAGGGCTGTCTTAACTACAGTTGCTATAGAATGACCAGAAAGGAAATTATGAGAAAAGGATATATTGAAAGAGGAAAGTTTAGATATCAAAACTTTGTGCCAAACTCTATCGAAAGCTTTTTGATATGTCCAGTGCAACAGCAAAAGATTCACTGAAATGTCAGATAGAAGGAAAAGATCACCAGTAGAGTATTTTTAATGAACCATACTGGAGATCAGAGAAAGATTAGGAGAATTGATAGGTTAAATCTTCCTGCCAAGAATAATTTGAAAACTTTAGAAAGAACGGAGATCAATAGTTGGATGGTTGAGAGGGATCCCTTTCTTCAGCACAGGCTGAATTATAATTTTAGACATTAATGAGTTGGAGGGGGTTGAAGGAGGAGGAATAGCTCTGGAATAGTCTAGGGTTGAATTAGATGCAAAAGTTTAAGTGAAGAGTTCAGCTCTAGAAGAAGGAAAAACAACAGTTTATATATATATATATATATATATATATATATATATATATATATATATATATATATATATATATATATATATATATATATATATATATATTTTGTTTTGTTATCACCATCACTCACTGGCTGAGCCCTATTTGAGGAGTGCGGTTCTTAGCCAGGGAAATTGAGTTATATGTTATTTCTGACGAAGATGATGTTACACAGATTATTTTGGTTTTGGATAGGGAAACCCTGCTCCAGTACAGACCTATCAAGGTTTATTTCTTCCACTAGTGGGCGTGGTTTCAAATCCTTGATAAGCGACCTTCTCTGTAGGAGCAATTTAGAGAGAATGTGATATTGTATATGTTGAAATAGCGTGGAATGTTGTAAGTGTTGGCTATGTTTTTAAGCGATATGTGAGTATTGAGATTAGCATAATAATACACCTTGCTGTAAACTGTAATTAATTAATTAACTACAGAAAATCTCCTACAAACGACAATTTTTTATGTCCGTTCTGGTAACTGGATCGGAGGTTCGAGCCTAGATTTGTATACTTTTTACTACACATTCGAGAATGAGGGACGAACCTCATTCCCTTAAGCCAGAGAAATACTGACTTTACCCACTGAGCTACCGTGAACTCCAATCTACCGAATCTTAAGTACTCTGTCCCTGAGAAGGTTTGGATAGGATCTCGTAGCCTCGACAAGTAGGAGGGCGCGGGGGTGAGCCCGACTGGAGCCACCTCCGGTGCAGATTTTGGTGCACTCAACTGAGAGCACTGAGGGCCGTGCGGAGAAGGGTTCCTCGTCAACTGCGTTTGAATGAGGGTTAGTCGATCCTAAGTCCCCGCATATATATATATATATATATATATATATATATATATATATATATATATATATATATATATATATATATATATATATATATTATATATATATATATATATATATATATATATATATATATATATATATATATATATATATCCTCTCCCAGGAAGGGTTTTCACCCTGTCAGTGGAACCAGCATCTTTCCCCATCTGCTTGAAGAAGTTCTCCCAGAGCCCTCCAAAAGATCAAGTTCTTCGGCTCGCCGGTCCCCATGCCGGTCCATGAGTCCTATCCAGACTCTTCAGGTAGGGTTTTCACCCTTTCAGTAGGACCAGCATCGTTCTCAAACCAACCTCCAAACACTCTCTCCCAGGGGTCTTCAAAAGATTGTGCACTTCTCCGAGCAATGGTTCCCAATGCTGGTTCTGGAGTAGTTACAAGCCATTGACAAAGAAATCACAAGGCCGGATGGCTAGTCCTGTCGTCCTTGCATTTAGTTCTCTTCACATGATCCGATCCTGTC
>SEYY01006126.1:400000-410000 GCA_009176605.1 Armadillidium nasatum | reverse complement strand
TCCCGTAGACAAGTTTTAAATGAAGTAGAAGCCATTCTCGAAATAGTTTAACTACGACTAGCTCTGAAGAATTTCCCAACTTGAAATTCTTCAAGTAAGAGTGGTTCGCACATTGCACGAACATGGCTTATATTCACAGCACCTACAATCAGGAGACAGCTGGATGCATGGAATTTTGTCGATGGATAATCTCTTATTGTCATTTGGTTTGAGCCGAACTTTTATACTGAATCAGTATTAACGTAATGGCATCGAATATACCCGCATATCTCATCGATGGTCTGACGAAAATATCCCCGAAATCGAAACATTTTCAGCATAGTTTTTCAGTTAGCTTGTGGGGAGAGATTGTCTATGGTCATTTAATTAGTCCGTTCATTATTGAGTATCGCTTAACAGGAGAACAGTATTTGAAATTTTTGCAAAATTAGTTCAGGTATATTAGATGACGTTCCTTTAAACAAAAATTTCTATTTACTGTCCGAAAATTGGAAAATTCCATTTATGTATTACCTGTGAATGTTTGGCTTGCTGACTTTCTTTTCAGTTTTTCTCTAGTGAATCAAGATTTAAATAGTCTATAGATCACGTTCATTCGTTATTTTTTGTAATGGTTTGATTCTGTATTCAACGTATTTAGAGGATTCTGTGCGAACATTTAAATAATTTTTTGTGTGTAGCTCAATTTCCTTTTTCATTCAAAACCACAGACATTTAAAAGATTTTGGTTTTTCAGTAAGTGATTTAAGATTTACTATTGCACTACTAGTTGCAATGATCAAACTTTTTTTTTTTTGTGGTTTGACATCAAATGATTTTTTAAACTAAAATTACAGTGTACAACTAAATTCCTTACTGCAGCTTTTTTTTTTTGTGTCGCCTTTATGTTTGAGGTCGACTTTATGCTGCTCATCACTTTGAAGCTTGCACCTTTCTCTCTATGGTCTAAATCACAAATAAGGGACTATATAAAACTAATGGAAAAATCATGGCAGGAACACATTTATTTTCTAATCATGCCATTTGTAATAAAGTTTATGAATGAGTTCCAAATTAAGAACACTTTACATTTCAGTAAATATTTTTTTTTATACTGGATCAAATTTAAGTTGAAAAATAGTCTAAAATTATGATTTTATCATTGAAATAAAATTGAAGACGTTCACATCTAAATTTATTTAAACGTAAATGCGAATTTAAAAAAAAATAATTTTTTATGGTACCTTTTTAATGAAAAATCTTTTGTAGGATTCTTTATGAAAATCTTCGGTGTTGAAAACTACAAACCATTTTAAAAAATCGTAAAGCCTCTAGCATTTTATACTGTACTTTAAAATAAGTTTCAATATAAGCGCATCGACCTATGGAGTCTTTTAATTTGGATCCATAATGCATATCAGAAGGATCGTAAAGCTTACAGTATATATATTCATATACAGAAAATCTACTTGTTAATGGTTTAATTAATATGCATTTTCTACACTATCTGAAGTGTTATTAACGGAAATTGGGATGTTAATGAAAAGTAAGGAATTTTGAACCATAAGGTGGCAATTACAATATAAATCTCGAAACCTGATGTTCAAACTGCAAAATCATATGTCAACGTAAATATGATGGTAGGTTTTATCTTGTGGGGTATGGTCATTGTGCTCTTTGAGATTAAGGTTTTAATAACAGGTTTTATTCTTTTATAGATAAATCTGCTTTGTAAATGTATAATTATTTTTATAAATAAAAGTATTTTTGCCAAAAAGTTTTCACTATTACCTTCGAATGTTTCCAAATGATATTTTTTTACGTCTAAAATTAATAAAATCTTTTAAAAATTATTCTTAATTCATTGGTCAAAAATAGATTAAAATACTTAACAAAATTTTAAACGTGTTTACATCAGAATGACAGAATTTTCTCGGATCTATTAGAGTCTAGGAAACTATTCGTTAACCAAATTATTTTCCGACATGATCCAACAGGCGATTTTATTACGAGAGAGAGAAGTGACTTATATGCCATCTGGTGATTCGTTGTGTCGATATAGTCAATTCAATCAGTTGGTAATTTGGACTGAAATTTCGCCCCCCCCCCCTCCCCATCTGTAAATTTGAATAGTTAGACGGGAGTTACTTTAAAAGAATGATATTTTAATCACTCAACTGAAGTAAATGGTTATTAAATGCAGGACCAACCTCTAGTATTGTGTAAGACGTAGTAGTTGGGAATGCACATCATTTTGTCTGTTTCAGTGATGTTATTACAACGTATGATTTTAGTCACTCGATGTCTACTGGTCATATAGTTCCATATTTTGAAGTTTTATGATTCTACTCTTAAAGACTGGGGAGTCAGGCATGTGTTGTGGTGCTTGACCTTTCCAATTCTTTTGGTTTTAGCATGAGATATTGCTCCGATATCTTCCTTCTGGTTGTCTTCACTTTACTTAATTTTATCTCCTTTTTTTTCTGATCGCTCTATCTCGGTAGTTGTCGATATGGTTATTTCTCTTTTTTTTCCGTTAATTGTAATGGTAATTAGGGCTCTTTATTACCTCTTGCCCTTTTCCTACTTTTTATCAACGGATTTTCATTTGATTTAATAACCCTTCATTCTTATGTCGATGATTAGACATTCCACTCTTCTATATACTCTTTTCAAAAATTCTCCGTCTTTTACATTTAGAATTACTTTTCAGTTCTTACGTATCGGGATGGGTATTTTCTGGTGGAATCGGCTCAGTCTTATGAATTTAAATTTCTAAAAACTCTACTCTAATATCAGTCATAATCACCTTCCAACTTTCCCATCTCTTTCCTATATTCATAGTCTTAACATATATATTCACATTTGGAACTTAACTGTGGGACTCGCAATACCCGTACCATAGAGTGACCATCCGTCAAGAATTTTTCTGGACAGTCCGGATTTGGACTGGGACAGTCTCGATAGGCCCTTGTGGCTTCTAACTGTCTCTATTTTCCTATGTTCCTATGATTGTGTAAGCCTGGTATCGATTTTTTAAAGGGTCAATCGGAACGGACATGTGTTCCTAATTTTTAGATTTGGCAAAAATTATTTATTCAGAGGGCGGGGTGTGTGGGAGCAGAAGATGGCAAATATGTATTTTTTTTTTTATTTATTTATTTATTTTTTTTTAGTAGAATGTCCTAACTAATAAACCATGTGACATGATTTTGAAAACATTCGTATTTCTTCTTTATAAAAATGGCCCTCCTTTATACATCCCTTAAAACCCTTACGGGCAGGGTGTGTGCAAGGGGGAGGGAGGGAACACGGCAATGTTCAGAAGGGTCCCAATATTTGGTCAGGAAAATGTGGTCACATTATCGTCCCACCTTTGCGACTCTATTCCATCGCAAGACAAGGAGCGCAAATTCTTCGCACGAATTTTGTGAGGAGATTGAGAAGTCCAGATTTATTTCTTGTAGTGCTTGCTATCTGCTTAACGGAATTCTCATGTTTATTTCACTCCACCTCTGCTATACTTGATCTTAATTCTCCCATATGTAGTTTAATAATTGTGTCTGCACTCTTCTACAAAAATTTTGATGAGTAAAATTTCCTCTTTAACTGTTTTGTACCCTCCATGAGCAGGGCTTTGCTAGTGAGTGATGAAATTAAATGGTTATATATATATATATATATATATAATATATATATATATATATATATATATATATATATATATATATATATATATATATATATATATATATATATATATATATATATCCCGGTTAGCTCAGTGGATAAAGCGGAGGATTTGCACGCTTTAGGACGGAAGTTCGAGCCTCGGTAAAACGAAGACTCGGATCGTCCCGCCCACTAACCAAGATCGGACACAAAAAATTGACGCTCGTAGGAGGTTTTCTGTAATTAATTACAGTTTACAACAAAGTGTATTAATACGCTAATCTCAATACCCACACCTCAGCCAAAAACGTAGCCAACACATACAAATACAATCTATGATGATAAAACAAACTCACTCCTATCTGCCACATGCGCAGTAGGTCTTCCGAGTATAGAAACCTAACTACGTCCACAGATGGTTGGGAAAATCTGGACTTGGAAGACCGTGGCAGGAGCTGCTATCAACCCCAGAATACTGTACACCAAATCACCAAGCTGGGTGGCACCACTGGTCGGTAAAACATTACACACTCTCCTTCTCCCGACTTGTCCTCACCTAGGTGAGAGTTTAAAATGTGACGAAATAACTAACTAAAATATATATATATATAATATATATATATATATATATATATATATATATATATATATATATATATATATATATATAATATATATATATATATATATATATATATTACATACATAAATAATAACAATTTAATAAATAAACAAAAAAAAAAAAAAAAAATTATTACCATTATTATTATTATTATTATTATTATTATTATTTATATTATTATTATTATTATTATTATTATTATTATTATTATTATTTATTACTTATTATTATTGTTGTTTTTAGTTTTATTTTACATATTTTTTTATTGCATATGTCAACTAAAGTATAATATAAAAATGAGAACCAATTATACTTTAATTATTATTATTATTATTTTTATTATCATTATTATTACTATTATTACTATCGTTATTTTATTTTTATAACTACTATTATTTTAATAAAAATAATAATAAAGTTTATTAGTATAATTTATTTTTTAATTCATCTAATTTCAACGCTATATATATATATATATATATATATATATATATATATATATATATATATATATATATATATATATATATATATATAGATATATATATATATATATATATATATATATATATATATATATATATATATATATATATATATATATATATATATATATATATATATATATATATATATATATATATATATATATATATATATATATATATATATATATATATATATATATATATATATATATATATATATATATATATATATATATATATATATATATATATATATATATATATATATATATATATATATATAGGGACCGGCCGGGGTCACCCAAATTTGGCCGGGGCCGGGGTTTCCTAAAATTTGTAAAAAGGTCAAAAGAACTGAAATTTTAGGTTAAGAAAATTAGATTTCAATTTAATTGAGGTTTATTTAATTGTAAGGAAGGAGTAGAATAGCCAGCATTCACTTAAATTAATGCATGATTATATGCATTTTCTCTGAAAAATTTTCAAAAAATTACAGTTTTTTATAGTATAAGTTTAAAAAAGTACAAAAATTAATAAAAAAATAAAAAATTTCTAATTCATAATAGTGATTCAACAGGTTAACCTAGGTAAAACCCTAAGGTAAAGTTTGAAAAAATGTAAAATATAAAATTGTCAATTTAACCTGTGTTTATACATATTGTCATTTTAATGCAATGTATCAAACTTGTATCATTTAGCTACATTATTTCAAAATTATTATTTTGTTTATACTTTCAGTAAATATGGCTAAAAGAACAGCTTCTGCAGTATTGGAGTACTTTACAATGTTTTAGGATAGGCTCGAAATAGCTAAATGTAACATCTGCAGTCAGAAAATTAGAAGAGAACCTCCGGGTTCCACAAGTAAAAAAATTTCAACCAAATCTTTATAGAGTATCTAAAATCAAAACACAAAGATGAACATTCACTAGCAGAAAAGGAGCGGTCAAAAGAAACAGAAAAGAAAAAAAATATAAATTTTCTTATATTTTGTTTGAATTTTTTTTATTATTATTATTATTTGACTGATTGAGCTGAAATTTTCAAGATAAATGCATTTTTTCACGAAGTTCTGAGTTGATTTCGAGCATTTTTTTGAGTCTATAACGGTTTAAAAGTTATTTGGACCCAAAGTTGAAAAAAAATGAATAACTGGGTCAAACCACTGGTCCACATGAGCTGAAAATTTAACTGAATAATCTTAGCCCCAATTTCTTGCATTGGTGGGAATAGATTTTTGATATCATGTCTAGAAAAAAAAGTTATAAGCACTTGAATTTTTTTTTGCAAAAATCGTACCCTTCTGGAGGAAAAAATTATTTTAAAAATAAAAACGCTATCTACTAATTTTTTGATTTGTAGATATTGTTTAGAGGAGGGACAGGGCAAAAACCTTATTTAGTGCATTATTAAATGCAATTTGTTTGAATCGAGATATAGCCTCTCAAACTTTCGAAATTTTTGAAATTTGGTCAAAAATTGACCGTTTTGAAGGCTATATCACGAAACCAACGAATCGCATCGAATAAAGTATATAGAGGAATTTGTGGCCCCACCCTTCCTCTGCACATCCACAAAAATAAGAATGTTATGGTTGTATTTTTTTTCGATAGTTGGTCAGTTTTTGACTTATAACATTTTTTCTTTAACTCTGGGAACAAAAGTCTAATAAAAGCTTTTGTAGCCTATAGAATTTTGAATAAATAGTCCAACTTTCAGCTCATTTTAAAAAGTGGTTTGGCCCCGCCATTCTTTGGAAAAAGGGTTAAATTTAAAAAAAAAAAAAAAAAAAATTTTTTTAGCCATAATAGACTCGGAAAAACGCTAGAAATGGACTTTTCTTACCGGTAAAAAATCTATCGGCTGAAAATTAAATTTTTTTTTTTGAAACTGGACTGTCCCTTTAAGTATTATTTGTCATTTTAACCCCGTTTTTCCCTGATTTTTAGCCGGGGCTGGTGTCAGTAAAAATGGCCGGGGTTGGCCGGGGCCCTGGTCGGTTCATATATATATATATATATATATATATATATATATATATATATATATATATATATATATATATATATTATATATATATATATATATATATATATATATATATATATATATATAATATTGTTACATTTTTCATGCGTTGAATTATAATTGACATTGTTGTTGATTAAATATTTAAAATAATTATTTAATTAATTAATAGATTTATTGATCTGAGCATTGCGAAATCAGCCTAAAAACATTTTCTAATTATAAATGGTCAGACCGTTATTGCTATTATTATCTAGGGTTGCCATTAATTGAGAATCATTATGAATATTGTGAATCGTATTATATTCTTTTTACTTTGTGTTGATTTAAAGGCTAATCAAGATCATAATTATTTGTTAAAATATTTTCTGTATGATTATATGGAAGCAAAATACCTTAGAAAGTTAATTATTATTAAAGGTAATAATTATAAATGGTTTCTAAATTGTCGCTAAATTTTACTTTAAACTAGTTGTTATATGCGTCTTTTTTTTTTTTTTTTTTTTTTTTTTTTGTTGTTGTTGTTGTTGTTGTTGTTGTTGTTGTTATAAAAATGTTACAAAAGGAAACTGAATGGCATCATTAAAAAAAAAAGAAGAAGAAAAATAGTTTTTCTTAGAGAAATGTATTTCAAATCAATAAATTTCTATGTTAAAAGTACTTATCGGAAGGTCATTGTATCTTAAAACAATTGAATGTATATTAGAAATCGCTGAAATATCAATGATTATGTACGCATGTAAAGTAATATAAAATTTTAATAATAATATTAATTGTCCTAGATCTTGCGGAAATTAAATAATCCCCACTATTTACTTTTAGATATATTATTTTGATTGACCCAGCACCACATCACTTACAGTACTATCACCTAGATAGTGAAAATCTGAATAATAGTACTTCAAAACTATTTGAAACTTACCTTTCTTACAAGCTTGTAAAAACCAAAATTTAGTATGAATATAAAGTATCTAAAACTGTATAAAATTTGAGGTTCATCTAACACATGAATTTGCAAGTAAAGTATCTTAGGGATTGTGTTGCATTATAATATATGAATTATAAGTCAACAAGACTGTGGAAGAGTTAATGTATTTAATTTGAATTGATATATATATATATATATATATATATATATATATATATATATATATATATATATATATATATATATATATATATATATATATATATATATATATATATATATATATATATATATATATATATAAACTAAGCCTGAATAATAAAACTTTTGTGAATCATAAAAAATTCTTCATTGATAAGGAGTTAAAAACCGATGTGTAATAGTCATGATAAGTTTATTAAACCAAAATATTTCTTTAAAAAATATCTGAAATAGTTATATATTTCTTTTATTTCATTAAGCCCAGGAAAAGTTAAACTTACTTTTAACTTTTAGATCTTCATAAAAAATAACTCAATAATTGTTTTTAAACTGTTTACAGGTGTCAGTAATATTTTTCATTACCTTATTGATGATTGATTTTTCTTTTTTCGTAGCTTCGGTGGATTCTCCAAGACCAGAAATGTGGGATGGGTATGATAGTAAGTTGTTTAAATTGATAATTAAAGACTCCAAGATTATTATGTTCTTCTTGGTCAATTTCTAACAATTCTCAATTTGGAACTGGGAACTCGGTTCCAAAAGTTTCGTATTTTGAGAAAAGAAGAACTGTTGAGCAAACTCTGATCCTGGCCACACTTTTAACTAATGAAGACCTTATTAATTTAAACCACGTATGTAAGTTTATAAATTGGATGATTGATCTAAGTGATTATGTATATGGGTGAATGATGTAAAATATTTTGAATATATATATATATATATATATATATATATATATATATATATATATATATATATATATATATATATATATATATATATATATATATATATATATATATATATATATATATATATATATATATATATATATATATATATATATTAGATTTTTCGAATTCCTTCTAATCAGCGATTAAATTGGCTTATTATTGTAAAAGAAAAATCTTCAGAAAGATTATTAAAATATTTGAATATAATAGCAGACAATTCAGTAAGTCAGTTTGACTTATTTTTTATATAAATGCATAAATGCTTATATATAAACAATTGCTTTATTATTATTATTATTATTATTATTATTATTATTATTATTATTATTATTATTATTATTATTATTATTATTATTATTATTATTATTATTATTGTTGTTGTTGTTATTAATATTAGTTGTTATACTACTACTACTACTACTACTACTACTACTACTAATAATAATAATAATAATAATAATAATAATAATAATAATTGCATTAGTAAGAAAAACTTGTTGCATTAAAAATATTACTTTAATTTTTCAGGCAACTTTCATTACAATCATAAACGAAGATTTTATTAACGTCTATGATTACTATAAAGCAATTCCCAACGGTAATCTTCATCGGACTTTGATTGGAGTATGGAGAATAGACCGAACTTTGATGAAGCAGGATATTTACTTGGATTACGCTTACGCCGGGAGAAAATCTTCTGAATTACGTCATCAATTTATGACGTCATTAGAATCATCAGAATTACGTCACCAGTTTATGACGTCATTAAAATCTTTCAACGTGTGGAGGGAAAGAAAGAATTTAACCGAAGTTAGCTTAAAATGTATCACTGCACCAGTAAGTGTTGAAATGAATTTGTTTTCTTAAATAACCATTTTTTTTTTTTTTTTTTTTTAAGGAAAAAAATCGTACCTGACGGGCATTGCCCTATTTGAGGAGGAAAACTTGCTAGGAAATTTCTTCCTAGGATTCACTAGTGGGATCGAACTAAAGCCTTTTATCAACGTGAGTTAATCACTCTACCGTTTTGCCACGTTCGCACAATCTTATTTCTCAAATACTGTAGAATTTTATCAAGAGGTTAAGAGTCACACAAAAAAGTACGAGCGGCAATGCCTCTCTTACTAGGAATCGCAGTAATTCACCTTTGAGTTAAATAAATTAAATTAAATTTAAAATTAAATTAAAGAAAAGAAATTATTCACTTTTGTTTAAATTAAATTAAATTTTTCACCTTAGTATAAATTAAATTAGATCAAATTAAATTAAATTAAATTAAATTAAAATAAATTAAATTAAATCAAATTAAAATATAAAAAAAAAAAAAAAAAATTAAATTAAATTAAAT